>BJCN01212587.1:0-10710 GCA_018326445.1 Flaveria brownii
TTTATACGTAAAAATTTGATATATTCATGCATGATAATTTCTCTTATGATCTAACTATCGATTCCCTTGATCCAAGTTACTTAACCTTTTGTATCCTTCGCACGTCAAGCCCCTTTATATCCTTTGTCTGTATGATATAACTACTTTTAAATATTTTAAACAAGTAACGTTTATAAACGGTGTTGAAATAAATATTTTATTATTCAAACACTCTATATAGCTTTTTTCATAAAAAAAACAGAATAAGCTATAAATCTGTTCTAATAACATAAAGCAAAATGTCATATATAAAGTTAGGAAAATAATTTTTAACTTGAGATAAAATAAAAATAAAAATATCATTGCCATGCAGGACTAGCATCTACAAAATTTTTGTTGTGAAGTACACCATATACTATCAGAATATCTAGTCATTTGATTAATATATATGACTATATGATAACCAGAGGTGATGAGAGATTATGATTGATAAAAATTTTGTTGTGAAGTACACCATATACTATCAGAATAATTAAAGATGATGACACGTATATTAAATAACTCACAAGGATATTACGCCAGTCAATGAGATATTATGATGATAAAATGATGTACACTTCAATCAAATAGTTATAGTTCAAAATCATGTAGAGTACAGTTTTAATGATTTTAAAATACAGCATATTAGAAAACAAGATGACAAATCATATGAAAAAGAACGAGAGATTAACTCAAAAACATGATTTTGGTTACCCTATGTTTAACGCTTGTTCTTGATATACATGTTTTTATATCCTTCAAACAACGCAACATTGCGCTAAAACACCCATACATCCTAAAGACCTAATTACAACTTTGACCCTAAAACATTATTATAACGATGAAAGTTACACTCTTATACTTAATAATAAAATAGTATTAGTTTGATTTCTAATAGAATCGATATAGAATATAATGTGTATTTGTCGGTAAAAAAAAATGTGCCATTAAATTAAACAACTGTTAGAAACTTAACCTAACAAATGCTTAAATTTTCTTGGGCATTTAATAGAACACAATCAACACATCCCATGTATTGTATGAATCTGTGTGTACAATAGAAACTTCATAATCGATTTAAGGGTTTTCACCTTACTTTTTCACAATTGCCAGAAAAAAGGAAAAAAAACAATGAAAAATTGGAGGTGCGGGGAATCGAACCCCGTGCCTCTCGCATGCGAAGCGAGCGCTCTACCATATGAGCTACACCCCCATATTGTTGTTTAGTCTGTTAAAGCTCTTTATGTACGTATAAAGAAGATTGAGTTTTAGAATAATGTTTTAATAGTTTATATATGAATGAGTTTTAGATCAATTGATTCGCAAATAGACATACCATGGCTTTTCAAAGTGGATGTTATGAGTTCGAGTCTTACTTCATGCAATATGCTTTAAGTGGGTTAGGGGTTTTCCCACGTGGATCTTTGGGTGGTGGTTTCCCCTTGAATGGTTGGCGAGCCAGATCACTAGTATTGTATGTATTTTTGGGTGTGGGTGGCCTTTCACCAGGGGCGGAACTACACCCATGACAACAGGGTTAAGTGACCCCATTGATATTTGAGTCGGTAGCGTACCGTATAATACCGAAAATTTAAATAAATCCATAGTTTACAGAAGGTGAACTCATTAGTATTTTCGTATTCAAATGATAACTTGAAATGGCCTTAATTCACTGGTGTGCATGTGCCGAAACAGGCCGAGGTTCGAAACAGGCCGAGGTTCGACACTTAAAATACGCGTATAGCATATAAACAATGCTTAGTGTGTTGTAGCCGTTTGAAAATTCTGAACACGTATTTACGTTAGGTAATGATTTAGAATTCATACGTTTAACTCATTATCTAGGATCGATATCGTTAAATCATAAGTTAGAAGTAATGTTTGTCATTATCTCATCCTCTAGAAACACTATTGTCAAGTGTATTTAGCTAGATTTGTTTGTTTGTTTAACTCATTAGATATCGGATCAGGAGAGAGCTAACACAGTTGGTTTGAGGGTTAAGACTCCTTGTATCTCTTTCAACCTAACTATTAACGTATTAAACTGAATATATATTAGAAACCATACTTTTGAAATGATAACCTTCATAAATAAAAGGTTAAACATCTATGCACGTCTAAGGCAACTTTAAATAATTTCAGTCCAAACAAAAGGATTGATTGTATCAAATTGTATTGTACTTGACATCACTATACTAATATCCTTTTATATTAATACTAGATTAATACCCCGTGTATTATACGGGTTGAATAAAAAAATATGAAATAGTTATTAATAAAAATAATGAGTTATAAAATGATCTTTTGACACAGGATATGATTGGTATAATGTACTAGTGATAAAAGAACGATATCATTTTTTAAACTTTTTTTTGTTTTTTTTATTTTTTATTAAAATTTGGTTTTTAAACAAATTGTTTCAAAACAAACCGTTTATAAAAAGTGTCATTTTTAATAATTTATTGATCATAACTTTGAAATTTAATTACTTTTGTTTCATGAGAATTTTATTTTTAAAAGCCACAGGTTTTAAAATATATTGTGTTTTTTAAAAGTTTGAATTTTTTTTTGAAAAAAAATATTATTTTATAAAAAAAATATTTTTACGAATTGCATTTGTAGAAAGATCTCTTTTGTAAAAAAATTATATTTGTAATATGAAAATAATTAAATAATATCATTTGTAGTTAATGTAATATTTATTAGGAGTGAGAAGCGGGAAAATAAAACTTAGTAGCTCTGGAATTGTGACAAGTGACATACAAAAACATTCTTTTATTAGTATTGATAGATTGATAGATATTGAACTCTCAAAAATTATCATATGAAGTAATTTTAACTTGTTACATGAAGAAAAGGCTCGAGGAAGATGAAGGACATATTGCGAGGGAGAGACATTAGTGCTTCAGTGATGGCGCGTGCCCATGCTCCATGTTGATGACGACAAAATTGTAGCTAAAAAGGCCAATAGTCTCGACGAGTGTTGGCAAGGAGAGTTTAAAGGCATTTTCAGGTGTCTTCATAGCTCGGTTTAAAAACATAAAACCTCTCATTGTTTGGTTCTTTGGTTGGTTTTTATTCTCGCCTTTTTGTTGGTCGGCTTCAAAATTTTCAAAGCCTACTAAACGGTGTGGTTTGCAACTTATACTAGAAGATAATAGTATAAAATTGAACCAGACTGTAAGGACTCGCTACATTTATACGAGGCTACATGTCATTTGACTATTCCCTTCAACAATTTGGCGATGCATTTGACAAACTGAACCATATACTTATTCATCATGATCGAACATCAGTCTTTCTAGTTGATGACGAAAAACTAGAAAGACGAATTTAAAGATGACCATAGGATTCCTTCTTTGACAATTGCACAATGCTCATAGTAGAACATATATCAAGCTGTGGATGAATCGCTGAGAACGCATCCATTCAAAGCATGATCAGAAATGGTGATGAAGTTGGCAGGTTTGAAGGAGAGAGAGATGAAAGCTATAACACAAATCACACTTGAAGCTTTGTCAGATAAAATTTAACAATAACAAAGCTTTCATAATAACGATAGAATGATTAATTACCATCTCAAATCAATAGAAACCTACGGAAACTTAACTATAGAACATCACCATTCAATTACAGGAAGTAAGAACATGAATGAGAAGATGGAAACACAGTCGAAAACAAGATGAATCAAGATCCAGAACACTTAATTTTTGCACAGATATATGAAAACATGACTCCATTAGCAAATTTGAAAGAGTTGATCATCAGTTGTTGTATCTGGTCCATGGGGGTCGGGGCCTTTGCTGCCCTGCTCCATTTCTTCTTCCACTGTTGTTTTTCTGCTGCTGTTGCTGCTGAGATAAAACCTTCATCCTTTGCTCCTTCATGTTTGCAAATAACGAATCCAGTGTCTGAGGCTTCTGCTTTGACACCACTTTCACTTGTTTCTGCATGAAATACAAAGCATTCATCACTATAACAGACACACAAATTGCCTTTTTTTTATATTTCGACCATATTGATAAAAAGATAGTACCTTGACAGCAAACCCTCCATTGTTTTGAACGGGTCGAGCCACACCCCTGCAAAACAAATTAACAATCATGGGAAAAGAGAAACAGAGAATACCTCACCAAAGAAACTTGAAGCTAGCATCAATCAAAATCACCAGCTAGTGGGTCCCGTAGACGTGAAAAGAACCATCATGGTGCTTACCATTGATCAATTTAATGAAATTGTTAATTGAAAACAAACCAAAAACGGAGGAAGTTGCCAATCGGAGTAAGTTTTAAAATCATCTTTGTAAATAGACACTCAAACAGCAGCCACAGAGCAGATAACAGGTCCCCAAAATACGAAAAACCAAGTTCCAGTCAAGAAGCCCGAGAACTTTGTGATCTCCAGATTGGCCCTGACTTGTGTTCAAATGAATGATCTCCTAAACAACTTCTAAAACTTTGTTTATATGCATATAACACTAGCACCAGATTATGATTTCCCCAAAAGATGATTTGCACAAGACACATCAATAGTCAATACACCTATAAAGCTCTGCCTCAAACCTTCACAAGATCAAATGTAACCCAAGTGTGGTCCTTTAGAAGAGTGCACATGCTTAATGACAGCCATGGAAGACTTCATCTTAGTTCTAGAAATCATATCAAAGTTTTCTTAAGATGCTTTTTCTGCTGTCAAAAGTGACAATAATCGAGGTCTCCTAAGAGGAAGTCTGGATTACATACTGCGATGTTTTATTTAGCACAAACTCTACAAAACACGATTTCATACCAGCCGCCTGCATGATATGTGCATGTATACTACACTTCTACAAGGCTACAAGCATGTGGCAAAAAGATGCTTCAAAAGAAATTCTCCAAAGATATGTAAAACTACTAGGCCAGTAAACTTCAAGATGATAGCTCTGAAATGGCCAACAATCACACAGAAAATTTAAAGGTCTTGGGAGCCACTCATCATAGATATGCTGCTGATTTCCCCAAAAACAGTGTTTTCAGTATGTGATGTTTTAACTCCACCCAATCCAGAATGGAGACCACATGATGCAAGTAAACCAAATGAAGACAAAGTGCCTTGTGCAAATTAACTCCCCAACCGCGCATTTAATTATTCAAACTTAACATGTAACTATGTAGAGTTCTCTCCAAGTGCCCGGACTTAATGGTTTTAATCAATCAGAACTTCCTTTAAGCCCAAATCAAAAAAGATACAAGCTTTTTCACATATGATGGTTTCATGCATATAACTGATAAGCACATGGGTAAGTCATTGATTATTAGGTAAATAGCCCCCAATTTACCTGCATTAATCCACATACACAAGGTATCTCTTATCAGATGAATTTAGTGAAGGACAACTTGTACTAACTTAAATTAAAAAAATAATAATAATAAATAAATAAAAAATAAAATAAACACAACAAACTTACCTTGGTCTATATGAAGCCGCTGCCTGATTCCGATTGAAGTTCCTATTACGAATAGGAGCAACTGCAGCCTTTCTAGCAGCCTCAGTGGCCAAAGGAAATTGGTTATTCTGGAAGTTGGATCTCCTTTGAGCAAGAACACCCTGATAGCACAAAGACTAGAGTCAAAACTCAATATAATATATTAAAACAATGTGAATCTGTAAACCACTGCTATCTTATGTTTAAAAAATAGCCAATGTTTATGACATGCAACAGACCTGTCTAAGGGAGGATCTAGAATCCATAAAGCGGCGCAACCTCATAGATTTATCTTGAACAACATTGTTGGAAAATTTCTGATTCTTGTTCTGCATAAAATCAAAGAGCAACTGAATAAAGATCATCAAACCACAAATATAAAACAGACCCAAGCACATCAAAGAGGGGTCGCTTACGGGAATTCTTTGGTTCTTGCCTTTGTTAGCGCCGCTTCCATTCTTGGACATTTTGATAATATCATCTAACAAAACAGATTTACCATTTTCAGTTGAAATAAAGAATAATTAACCTAAAAACCAACTGAAACAAAACTTTGATAATGTTTTATGTTTGTACCTAATGACATGTCCATTTTCTTTTCTGTCATTGCAATTGCAGCAGTTGTAAGTGGTTTCGCTGCCATCTGTAGACGTTCCACCAAACATGTAAGCTTAATAAACAAAGATCCACACATTATATGCATACATGTACTCTACAAATTCCATAATGCAACAATCAAACAAAGATTCAATTACAGATTCGTAATATCACCCCAACCAATTACCGACGGTTCCTCAACAACTACCCGGAGAAAACGAACAAAAAGAAACTCAATCAACCCAAAACAAATTAAAAACCCTAATTCACCAACCAAATCATCCAAGTTCAATCAATAACACCATAAAACAAACTCGTCCTTAATAAACTCCCCGCCAACTCGTTAAACTCATTAACCACACAAAATATATCCATCCTAAGCGCATACGATCGACACAAAGTTACGAACACATCACAAACGGATTCATATCACAAACACAAACAATTAAACCACTGATTACCTGATTCGAATGATGAACTTAACAAAGCCACGTGCGATTGAAGATTAGGGTTCCGATTTCCGACGAGTGGTGAGAAGACGAAAAAGATAATTCTAGGGTTTTTGATGAGCTATTTATCGTATGATGACAGAAAACCGCGTGAATTAATTTGTAAGACGATTGCGGACGTGAAATTTGATAAAATTGCTGCATTGGATTCGGGAGTTTTTAACTTTCAAGTCCGGGAGATGATAAGTTTGGATACGGTGTTTAACGGTTCGGTTAACGGTTTTATTCGATTATTAATCTTTTTTTATAAAACTGGGATTAACTTGTATGTATATGTCTATCCGAAGCGAATTCAACCGATTAAACAGAATTTACAATTCGAAACGGTTGAGATCTAGACAATTTTGATTGATCAAACCAAATATCTAATAAGCAATCTTTCATGGGACCAATAACCGAATACACAATTCAGGTATGGTCAGGAACCAAACAGAAGAACTGAAATCATGATTCGGTTTTGTTTTTTTGTTATGGATACGATTTAATTTTAATATTTTTTTTGGTTTTCGGTTTCTTTAAACACCTTATGTTTGAGTTGGCTCTTATTTAGAGAATAAATAATTTAGTCATTTTCAAGTCATTTACTCATTGTGTTTTGTTATATTCTATATATAATTTGAAAATTTACACGCTAATATTTATAACATGGGTGAAATTTTATTCAAGTATTAACTTTCTAACCATTAGTACATACCAAAAGGCAAAAGTCATGTGATATGCAACCCGCATTCACATATTAAATTTACCATTCGGGCTTCATTCATAAATTGGTTCAATGGATAAACGAACACGTTACGCAATGCGTGTTGTGTATCTTATACATTAATGGCACCGTAATAATGGGTTGTCATTTAGGGGTGTACATTTTTCATAATAATTATTACTAAACAAACTATATATAAAGCATTTGAGATGAATAGTTTAAGATATCACAAAATTAAAAATAGTTATCTTATTTAATACCTAACGTACAAATATTTTTAGGGTAAAATAGTAATTCAGTATCCAATGTCCTTTGAAGCATGGGATCGGACATTGTCCATGGTTGGTCCGTAATGACTTAGTAATTAATGTTTTAGGATGCTTGTTAGTGAGAAGTACAATTAAAAAATGAAATCACGCAAACAATATCGAATGACTTTTCAAGCCACGGGATTGATCAATGCTCGTGGTTGGTTCGTAACGCGTGGATAACTACTCATGTGAGTGGTGATTGATGTGACTACGGGACAAATTCCTGGAGAGACATGTTGTACTTGTTAATGGTTTATGATTACTTTCTACTAGTATTAAGGGCCTCGTGTTGCAGCGAGAGGCGTAAAACGTGTCAACTAGCATTAATGGCACACCACCATCACCGAAAAACCTTGTATAAGAAAAAGAAATATAAAAACAGAAAAAATAAAGTCGAACGAAAGGTAGACGTAAACATGTTGAACCACACAAGCGAAACGTGAAATATATAAAATAATGAGCAAGTCGATCCATGACCTGTTGCGATGAGCCTTTAAACGGAGGAATAAGCATAAATACGTTGAAACACACGCATGTTATGACGTGTTAACTAGCAAAAATTTAGACCGAAACGTAAAACGAAAAATTTTTAAAAATAAAAAGTATTAGGGATGAAAGTTGAAAGTAAAAAAATATTAGAGTTAAAATGTAAAACAAAAAAAAAAGATATGTACAACTTTTTACGTATACGGTACAACAATTATACAACCATAACTTGATAATTAGTAATATTATAAAATATAATTATAAATAATAAATATAATAACTCTTATGTAGCGAGATGAACATAAAATAGGTATATTCATATAAACTAGGTGAAACCCAGATCGCGCGTTGCGCGATATTGTATTTTCCTGAGCCGTTTTTCAGAACGTGATTACAACATACATCAGGGTACTACTCTTATTTACACGGTGAACTGGTACCTGCTTTCCATCAGCAGTGCAGCAAAATCAAGGTCCGATGACATTCAATAGAGCTTACCATATACCTACTGTTATGTACATAGCCAGCTGCTAGAAGTGTCATGTTAGCAGCGGTCCAAAATCAAGGTTTTGTTTTGTTCATTATAGTTACACAGTGCGACCACAAAAGTTCCTTTGTGCAGCTTCCTAGTCTTCTTTTGCCTTTTTCCCTGCTGTTAGGCCTGTGGTGTTAGGCAATGTATTTAATGTTAAAGAGCATTGTGTATGTGTTGATGTTAGAATCTGTAATATTACTTCTTACTTTCTTTTTGAAATAGAGGGCGTTTTGTTGAAGTGCTTGGTGCAAATCTATGCAGTGAGTAAGTTCCGATTGGTGTTGTCGGTGCAGGAGTATTTGCGATGGGAGTACCCTCAAGTATCAGGTCGACTTTTATGACAGTGCAACGCATGGTTGCAGCTCGGTTGTTTTTGTTGGCCTGGATATGGAAAATAGCCTCCCTGTTCATAATGCTGTGTAAGATGTTGTTAGGATTTTCGGTTTGCAGCATCTCTTCACATGTCATTCCAGCAAGTTTTGTAAATGGATTGTTGAAAATTAGTACTGAAATGCTCCCTGTATCGTCAGAGATCGTGGCATTGACTCGGTATCTGCATGACAATTTTGTTGTTATTTTATGAAATTTTATATAAAGAGACATCTTAAAGAATTAAAATATACATTTCTGCTGGATTTGTAATAGTTCCATGACTTGAGCAGAACCATGTATTCCCTGTTTTCAGAAGTCCTTGATCACAGTTGGCGCATCCTATATTATGCCACTCTCTATCAGTATGTATCTCAGATATTGCCGCTTTGATGGTGAATATATTTCCCTGAAATTGTTGCGACTTTTGTAAGATCAAAGGCTGTTAAAAATATGATATAAATACTGAATAAATGTAATACAGGTATGCCAAATAAGAGGGCATATTATCTTATCAAAAATGTTTGAAAGGATTATATTTAGAGATGTTGTGGTATGCCTATTAAATCTTTTGTATCTAGTATACATGCATATATATACACATATATATATATATATATACACATACATATATATACATATATATATAGATATACCTAGAAAAAAAATAGATGGTCATGAATACAGAGTTCAGTAATTAAATTATAAAGCCTCCAAAATATAGGATGTAAAAAAAAACATAAAATATAGTGGCCAAACTCATAAAGTTCAAACTCAATTTGTAAAGATACCGATCGATCTAGTGATATGCGGAATTTGCACCACTGATAGACTACTTAAGATTTTAAGTGAACGGAATGCCTATGGTAATACTAAATTACTAACTGCTTTAGGCATTAAAGTTTTCATCAGTTTGCGATGAGTTAATCCAGGAAATTTGTTCTTGTTGGAAAGAAACATATTATTTAGGCCTGAAATAGATATGAATTTAATATGCTGAAAACATTTCACATGCCTAAGCTAATTTTCATCTTTCTATGGTTAATTTTGTATTTGTTGTTTGGGTCAATATTGTTATCACATTTGTTTTAGGTCTACCTTTGATATGTGTTGTTACAAACATATTCCACTATTCCTATGTATATTATTGCAAAAGTACCCAAATAAAAAATTCTTAGAAAGTTTACAAAGTTATAAATGTATTAAAAGCATAAGTTAACAACCTGACATTATAGTGTAATCAGCTGCAAAATATTCATTTTGAATAAAAACGGACTAAGTGAGTAACTACTGGGTGAAAATCCATGTTACCTATATATGTGTTGTTTATTCCCAAAAGTTATTGCATATCATACTTTTTAAATAAGTATGTATATACTGCTACTCAAATTAATATACTTTGTAGCATATATATGTCCTATTTGCAGTACCTTTAGTTCCCTCGGATCTTTTCCCTGAAGTTGTGATAGATTACTGTTGGTTTTTTGAGATGGCTCTCCTGCAGAACTTACGCCTTGTGATATCTCAGAGCTGTCCGTTTCTGTTGCCAACTTTTCGTACCTACAATAGATAGGAAGTTTCACATACCTCTCTGTGTGTACAGATGACTGAAATTTTCTCACTTACATGTTCAGGAGGACACGGGTTTCTACTGTTGATGGATTCACATACACATGAGTTGCATTTGTGGATTGCAGCTGTAGTTTCCCTGTAAAAAA
>BJCN01212598.1:0-12668 GCA_018326445.1 Flaveria brownii
ACTAGTTAGTTCATTCATTTGACTCATTTGTGAAATTGAAGCTTTGATGCTCACTCTTTTTCTTCCGAATAAATTTGTATTTAATAATGTCAATTATTAAGTGGGTGTTTGGATGTGCTTTTGAGAAGGACTTTTTGACTTTTCACCGGTGAAAAGACAAAAATACCCCTCCAAAAGTCTTAATAAGTCAGAATTTTTGACTTATTAAGACTTTTGGAGGGGTATTTTTGTCTTTTCACCCCTCCAAAAGCCAAAAAGCCCTTCTCAAAAGGACATCCAAACACCCCCTAAGTCAAGAATAAGAAATCACTCCTCTTTTATCAAAATATGTTGTGTTTGCAGAGAGATCAATAGAATGACATTGTTGTTTTTTTCATCCGTTTTGGTGAATGAATTAAACTTGGTTTCATCTTTTATTTATAATTGTTAGAAAACCTTAATTTACAAACTGATGTTGATATCCAATGTTGTTGGGACCGGCCGGTTCAACCGGTCCGACCGGGGATCGGCTAGGTGGCCGGTCCGGTCCGAAATGATTCGTTTTGAACTGGTCGAATCGGTCGGTTCGTCCTGAACCGGTGGTCGGACCGCGAAACCGGATCGGAAATTGATTTTTTTAATGGGTAAAAATGGGGTGTTGAACCATAAATTAGTGTGTTGAATAAACAAATAAGTTAAGTTTTATGTATAACTATAAAATACATATACAAATCATATATAAATTACTTATATTTAATTATATATATAACTATATATATAATATACTATATATATAATTATGACGTCATCCGGTTCTTAAAATCCGATCCGACCGGTCCGACCACTAAACCAGTAAAACGTCCGGTTCAACGTTCGATCCGGTTCTGAAAACATTGTTGATCTCTCTCCTCCTATTAGTCGATTCTTCCATGTGTTCATGTTTGCCAAGTGTCATTGATGGTCCATTCTTTTATGAAAACCACTTGCTTCTAGAATACCTCGGGCACATTCATACGCCTTCATTAAGTATTAACAAAGATACCAAATATTATGCAAACTACTTGACAGAAAATTCTTGATTATATGTAATTATCAAATATAAGCTTTTCTTTTATTTATATCTGAAAAGTTAAAAAAAATCAAAACATTTAAAACTAAACAGGTAGTTCTATGAGTCATGAGTTGGCTCGAGCACTTTATCAGCTCTAGCTCAACATTTCAGTTCGCTATAATAAACGAATCAAGCTAAACTCGCCCATTATCCTTCGAGCATGAGCCCGACTCGGATCGGATTGACTTGGATCATTTTCAACCCTAATTATTTTATCATCAATATATTTATATGATGAAACTTTCACCATGAGAACACTATTCATCGTCGTTCTTTCGACACATCTCATGATAAACGCTTGTTATTTTTTTATTTTTACAATGCAAGAAATCTTGAAAATTGCTTTTATGGTTGAGATTGTTGTATTGGTCTATTAGCTAGTCACTCACTGGCCCTCCTGCCAACCCCATTTTGTTATTTGTTAGGCACATTTTTTACGTGTAGAATTCAAATTCAAAGAAATCAAAAATCACTTGAATGCTTGTAAATATGTTGTATCCAGTGCTTTATTTAGCTTTTGTTTTGTGCATGATCCGTAAAAGTATTTATGCAGAATTACCCTACATTTGTGCCAAGGGTGTTTCTTACATCTCGAACCCTTGAACTTAAGGCCACAAAACAACAATGTTACCAGTTACTGGGGTCGCCCTCAAAACGTGAAAAGCCTGCAAATCTTGATTGTTATTGAAGTTGAGACACGAGTAGACCGTTTGTACCTTTCAAACATGTGATCATAGTTTTCAAGAAGCAATGCATGCATTTTCAACCCAATAACTACATTTACAAGCTCGTGATACATCCAATGATTAACACATGATCATGATGAACTACCATTTATGTGCAAGATCATAACTTTTTATCATCTACAACCGACCCGCGACCAATTTGCCAAAAATCGGGCCATTGGTGATCACATCATGTTGGTCAAAGAGGAAGTCAAATGGTAGTTCAGTTAGAAACTGGTGTGCCATATTGCATCTTCACCCTCCCCACACAGCTTGTGTACTTCCTTCATTCTTTCCACTGATTTGCATATGCCACTGCAACTCCAATCGAACGAAGCTGCACACAAGTTCCCTGCTTGTGTTTTCCCCTCGCAATCTATTCAAAATGAACAAAATGAACACAAAAATGAGTTAAAAAGTACGAAAAGAACGATAGATTTGGTTGATTAATCTTACCAGGGGGTGTTTGGCAGCAGAGGCTTCGATCATCAACATGTTCAACATCAAGACCAATAAACCAAGAGCCTAATGAAACATCTTCGTTTGCATACTTGTGAAGTATGTGACTGATAACAAAGATTACATTTTTTACATCAGTAATTTGAATAAAAGTACGAAAAAGTGTCAAGAACTCAAGCTGAAAATTGAAATGCTAACCGATTAATTGAAATAAAAGTGGCCAAATCTTTGGATATTGCATATATTTGTCCAGTTGCATGCCTGAAATATTTGTTTCCATCTTCTCCAAATTTCCAATATTCAGGTTCATGATACTTCACCCCTCTGCGTATAATTTCGATTGTAGGAGAATAGAATATACAAAAGACTTTGAAAAAAGAAACGAATCGAGTAGTCGACTATAGAATCTTACTTCTGTGCAAGAACAGGTCCAGATTTCATACAACCAATATACACACGTGGCTTTGAACGATGTCGGAGCAAAGTAGAGCCAATCATGCCTGTGCAAAAATGTTAAGCAAGGAATTACATGATTTGTTTTGATGCATTTTTTTTAATGTTTTGGTAATCTTTATCTTTATGCTATAATATATCGGTATATTCTAAGAATTCAAATAAAATTCTATTACATATTTGGATAGATTGTAAGATGTGCTAACCAAGATTGATGTGAACATCATCGTCTACTTTGATGTAGAAATCAGCATCCCACTTTGCAACGACGGTTGAGAAATAGATTTGAGTTTTAGAAGACAACTCATGATAACCCTCTACGTGGTTCTGCAGTTAACAAAATTACAAGGTTATGTAAGCATATGAATATGTTCATGTTTTCATGATTACAGAATATGTAACATACCAGTCTTAGAAAATCCTTATGCTCTTCATCTTCAGCATCAATGGCACGATCCAACTGCCCGCCCTGTGTTGCACTGAATATAGTTTGACATTAGGGGCATAAACCGAGTAAAAGGTTCAGAACTTTTATAAATAATATTAGATTGAGATTAACAGTTAACACACCTGTGTCCAATGACAAATCGTATTATAATCCCCTTTTCTTTCTCTAACCTCAGTAGATCATTGCCTGAATGAAGAAAAACAAGAAGTTGTATATAATGTGTGTGTGTACATAACATAAGAAGTGAGAATGAAATAAAATCAAAACCTTGAGGCATCCATGTTTGTCTAATGGAATCTCTTCTTTTCTGGCTGCTAAAGGCAGTCATGATTCCCATAACAAAGAAAAACTTTTGGCGTTCATTTGATGCGGCTGATAAAGGTTTCTTAGCAGATCTAGCAGAAGCAAGCTTTGCTTCCAGTGATGATATTGTCTTGTCTAGATTCCTGAAAGTTTTATGCATAAATGAGTAAAAGAAATGAGACTTAGAAAACAAGTAGTATATATATCATAATTTCAAACACAAGCAAAAACGTTACATGATGACTTCATGTGTGCGTGAAACTTGAGAGAAAATATTCCCAACTTCAGTAGAAGCTTCATCCTGCAACAACTAAAATATGAGATTTAGAGGCGTGCATGTGGCTAAGTACATCTATGGAAAGTTGTATCGATTACTTGCCTTATTCTCACAGTTGATAACAGGCTGAAGTAACTCTTTTTGTTTCTCCAATGGTGAAGAGACGTCATCTTTTTTTAAAGGAACTTGACTGATGCCAAACCTAAAGCAATAAACAATAAGATGAGAATTGAAAACAATGAAAATGCACACACTTTTATGTATGCAATCTAACTTTCTTCCATATAGTCAATCATTTGGGCGTGCCCTCATAGAGTGTGACTACAGTGAGAATGTTAAAAAGTTTATGCATTCTTTGTGTTCATGTCTACTTGTGCATCGCTTTTAATACTAATGTAACTGTTAGTTCATAATATCCAGTGCCAGAACGATATGATAGAACATAAGATTTTGGTACTTAAATGGTCCAGCTTAAGGAAGACTTGTGTTACAACTTGTAACATACTGTTGCAACTTGCGACATGGATAAAACCAGTGTCAACACTGTTTTGACAACATACTTATAGTTGACCTTGATCCGCTTGACTCATCATAGTGATGAATCAGCGATAATGTTAATGGTTCCTGAAAAATAGAACTTGAGGACCAAGTTGAACTTATCAGAAGTGGGAGACTAAGAAGAATAGCCTGCAAGATCTTTGTGCAACATAGAAAATATCTACAACTAAAGATCAAGTCTCAACAATATTCAAGATATACTTGCCCATGGTCGAACCAATGCTTATCTCCTAACACCAAGGAATGAGTTACTAAAGAACCTGTTTAAAGTCGAGAATCTCTAATGATATAAAACAAGAATATGTGGCTTAGACTATAGATAAGCATCAACATGATTGTTATTTTTAGTATTGAAAAGATATGGAGTTTTGAACTCAAGGTTTATTCACAAGGAACCACAAGTAATCAGGTTACATGCGTGTCAAACCCCAAGAGTGGTTACTAATCCTCATATAAACACCTTCAATCAATGACGAAAGGCGTGCAACTCATACGACTAATTAGCAAACATCTAAAGTAGAAATAGTAACTGAGCTCCTTTGAAATGAGGAAAGGGACATTGTACATAACTAAGCTAATATATAGCCTATTACGATGATCCTAAAGACTTAACAACATCTGCATTGTCGTTGTGGTATTGTATCTTCATCGTTGAAGAACATCAGAGATTCTTAAGGGATTTAACTGGCCCAAAAGGCACTAAGATCATAGTAACCAAATATAATAATTTTAACCACAAAGGCACAAAGTAGGTCCTAATTTTCCAGGGGCAGTCTCATCATCGGCTCAAAAGCCGACCAAAGTACATTAACAAGCTGCATTGACCATCTGAATAGACTAACCAGTAGACACAGAATCCTTTAATGTTTGGGGTCGAGCCCAAATCTGAGTTAAGTGGTCAAGCTTACACTAAATCACACCCCTCCAATTATCCCAAGATAGGGACCTAACCAATAAACAGATCAAACATTCTATCAACAACAAATCATAGCGATTCCCCATCTTAAATACAAAACCAAGATACATAACAAGGACACAACAACAGTATACAAGAATAAAAATCTAAAATGAACAAACAGTAAGAACAATAAACAAAAGTAAAATGCACATCAAAATTCAAGATTGCAAAAACAAGAACAGCAAATCTGCAAATCTGCAATTGAGCATAGATATATACAAGATTGTACCTATTGATGAAGATGACCCCCAAACAAAAGCTAGCAAAGCAGAAGAATGTGACCCATCTGGCGGAAACCCCTGAGCCAGAACCGAACCATGACCCGGACCCAAGCTTGTGGGTGTGGGTCTGTTTGGACCCATGCCTCAACCCCATCTCAAAAGTGGGAAAAGAAGAGGGCTTTTCTTCTCAGTGATATCAAGATGTTAAAGATGGGTGCTTTAAGTATCAATCTTTTCTTATTTATTGCAAGTGTTGCAGAACCTCCATTGAAGCAGATATGAAGAATCTGCAGCGAGATTGAAGGGATGAAGATGAAAGTGTTTGAAAAAGGGTACAGGGTACAGACATCAACGGACAAATATAGTTTAACAAAGGTGTAAATTAAGATTTGTAGTGATTAGTAACAAGATTTAGTGTTGGACACCTCAGATCTTAAGGCCATAATTCTTATTCTGAAATGGATCGTATATTATATTGATTTTGATAGTGGGTAACATGTTTGGCTCAAGATCTTGGATTTGAAAAAGTTGATTATTTAATATGTTAATGTTAAAATAATTAAATCCCAATGATGGATGACCACACTAGCGTACAAGCGTATGACACAAGGTTCATTTTATGTGCAAATTTATTGGGAATGATTATTGATTTCTCCTTTTTGGAACATGATTTTTGGAAGAAATAATAAACAAACAAACCCAATATATCTCACTTAAAAGTAGGGTCTGGAAGGTAGGTGGTGACAAGTCTTTTCTTTATCCAAATAGGTAGAGAGACCGCTTCCAAAGAGACCTCCGGTTTTGAAGGAATAATAAGTGAATTAAATAGTGGTTTGGTTTTGTATTTTAATTCTTTTAGTCATTATATTTTTATCTTGATTTGATACTTTTTGTGTAAAAAAGGTAATATACCAACCAAAAGCAAAGCAAAGAAAAATGAGTAGAATCAAAGAAAAAACTAACATAATTACTATTAGTAGTACTTATGTTTTTCATGTGTTTTATTAAGTAGAGTAGTAATTATAATGTTTTCTGCACAAGTTAAATTTTATAAAATTAAGTAACATAAATGAATAATAGTTACTGGATTTCTTAACATTTGACTTAAGTTGAAAATTATAAAATTTGGTTATTACTTAGGTCACTATTTTTTAAAATATATTAATAAAAAAATCATTAGAGTGCGACAACTTATACAAGTTTAGTGACTTAAAAAAAACCTTTTAGTTTTAGAATGACCCTTGAAAACATAATAATTGTTATCGTAAGATAGTTACCTATAAATAAACTGTAAGATCAATAAACTATAAAGGAAACAATATATTTCGTAAAAGAAAAGTTACACATGTGAACATGAATTTAAATTGAAACTATCGATGGTAAAAACATGTATTCAACCAATCCGAAACTCATTGCTAATTTCAAAAGGTTTAATCGAAACATGTGCTTAGTGACTTAAATCCTTTAAATGAACTAAAGTCGATCATAAGTGTGTTGATATTTATTGACTGTGGATAGGTTGATTTTTGCAACTATAATCGGGTTTTTTTAATCATCAACGCACTAAATTTGACCATAAATTATTATATAAAATTAATTATTATAAGGGTCTATTCCGTAAGAGTCGTCCAATTATTAGTTTTAGTTTCACATATATAGAATATTTATAAAATCGAGTTTGGAATATATGATGTTAGCAATAATCATTCTTTCGGCGAATAATGCACGATGACTATAAAGACAAATGTTGAAAATAATCTAACTTAGAACAACATACAATGCACGTTCTATAACGTAATGCTAGACATGAAGAAAATAACAATATTATATATTTATATCAATAATCAGGAACCACATAATGGTATATGTATTTATAGACAACTATACTAATAACTAATATTAGTGAGATGATATATGTACCCATTAATAATAATCTAGCTATAGGACGAGTCATTCTACTTTATAAAAGACGATAGCAAAATGTATAATGACATGCGTATGTATGTTAATCAAAATTTCAAGGAACGACAAAAACTGTAAGAACAAGAGCGACATTCAAATGATCAGCGCCATCCATCTTATTCACATACAAAATCGATTTGTTCAATTATGGAGTTCTGGGGAATACAAGGTTTTTAGTTACATCTTGTAGCTATTTTGAGCCCAAATAAGGTTTTAAAGTTACTGTACATCTATGTAAGGGGTTTAATTGTTTTGTAATGGAGTCCCTTTTAGTAAAAAATGATATGAAAAGAAACAAATTTGTACGTGACAATCAAATATTGGTATGTAATGATTATTTAGGTTAGATGAGCATAACATATAAAGATAGAAAAGATTGTATGTCTACATGCATAATACTTTTGTACGCGTGCATTGTAAAGCAAAAAGTTGGGAGTAGAGACAACATAGAAAAATCGAGTTGTCCCTTTCATATATATATCCAAAGAAAATGAGTATAAAGCAACAATACCATTACAAAACTTTTGTGATGTGTATCTGCTTATCAAATACTCTCTACTATACGAACATCACATACCGAAATAACTGAGATGATATTGTCACAGAAATCAGATCACGAATATAATTTCATTAATGTTTACAACGTTATAACATTTGAGATAAATCTAAAACTAATAATGTTGTTAACATATAGATAACTAGCTCATGCATCCTGGTGAAACTGGACGCTCACACTAAATTCATCCCCTAACAACATACGTCATCTCATTATATTCTTTTACCTTTCATCCATACACATCAAGACAAACAAACAAACATATTGAGACAATTTTTTTCCATTTTCCCCTCCTATTTTCTAGGTCAAGAGCTACTTCTAACAAGAGCAATTATCTCTACTATGTGGAGTCTGTTCTTATCGTTTTTCAGATATGAAAGATAAAAAAAAAAAAAAAACTTATAGTGGTACTCTCCAAAAGAGAAGGGAGGGAGGGAGGTGTTGTGACCCACTGAGTGATTTTTCATTTATTTGTAATTTAAGAAACTAAGGACTATAGGTGCAATATGGTAAACCATAAAGATTATCTATGTAATTAACTCATCAAATAATTAACCTAATGCCGTCCAATTGAGCGGTATTCTTGAAGGCCCTCAATTCCCTAATTTAATTAGGTATTCGTTCTAAATCTTTTTTCCTTTAAATACACTTCATTTGCTACATTATTGATCAATGAATTGGATTTTTTTAACAGCTAAATTAGATAATTTGTTTTATGTCTTGATGATTTGATAGATTATTTGATAATCTGATTAACTACTTGATAGATTATTTGATATCATTACTTACAGTAAAATGTTACAATTTGGATTTTTGTGTTTTATCATTTATGCATCCTGTGAAAAACAAAAAGACAAAGATATTGTGTTTCTTTTCTTTTAATCTTCTTTGAACAACGCATATTGTGTTTCTTGACATAGCAAGCAACTACAAAGAACATAGAGTGTCTTTTTAATCATGTTGTCTAGGTTGTTAAAACTACCGAAACCAAATTATATTTATAACCAGAAAAAAACGAAGCGAATTTTGAATTCGGTTTATGGTTTTGTTTTTGACTATATCCGAATTGTGAATTTGATTTTTTATTCGGTTATTAGTTTCACAAATCTTGCTTATTTGGTTCGATTATATGAATTTAATCGTATCCGAATTGTGACTTCGGTTGAATGATTCCGGTTAGACATGTTTCTAATTTGGTTTGGTTAACAACTATGCCTAAAAAAATTCGTAATTGAACAAACTCATGGTCGGCCCTGAGGGTGTACTGGTTGGGGCAACCGTTCAAGATCCAAACTTTCGAGAGGCCCAAATAATTGTATTTTTCTATTTAGGTACCAAGTGTTAATTGGCATATTTTAAAAAGTATAAAGTTATTTATAATTATACGTACTAGATGGCCTAAGAAATTAATAAACATTTTTTAAATCTCGATAACATCTTTTAGAGAGTGACTGATTAACGCAATTAAGTTTAAATGATCAAAAATTCTAATTTATTTAATTAGGTCCGTACCCAGCGATCCGATCGACTATCAATCACATCGAACCGTTTACTTGTCGCATAGAACATCTGAAATTTAGGACCGTCCTGAGTACATCGGACCGGATAAACTGAATACACCATTAACTGAATCGTTAAACTCTCCTAATATTGTCACTTTGGTAAGGAAGTCTTCAAATATCCAAAGAATTAAGAAATATAACAATGAAACAACTATGGCTTTAAGTGGACAGAAAACCTATCGGCAAACATGTAGCTATTTACTGGTGTGGCATTATATAAGTGTGTATCATTGCAGAGTGCAGACTCATTATACTTGTCATTAATTGAGTTTTTTCCCAAATGGGTGTTGGTAGAAAATTTATTTACCAAAATGGGTAATTTAAAACTTATTTACCAAAATAGACTTTTTTAAACTTTTCTTTCTCTTACTTTAAATCTAATTAAAGAAAAAAGTTTGTATTTAAGAAATTACTCTTTGAAAACGTGATGGAAAAAGTCTCTAAAATTAAAAAATAAGATACTTTGTTGGAGTGTGATATTTTATGTAATGTTTTATATTTCTTTTATAAACTTTTTCTTTTAACGTTTTATCAAAACTAAACAGTATCATTTTGTTTTATAGAAAATGTTATTATTTTAGTGAAAACATTAAAACAACAGTAATGGAGTTTTTTTATATTTAAATAATACTTTATTATAGTTTTTGAACTTTTTAAAAATGTTGATATTATTTTGTTTCTGTATGATTTTTATTTGTTCTATCGAATATCTAATTAATTTGGAAGACATCTATTTTATGTTCTTTTATGCTTTTACTAAAAACGTGAATAATAAATATATATGCAACGTACCAACAAACATTTCAGTTTAACTTATGGTTTAAGTTAAACCATCAAAATAAAACCATGAAACACCCTCCAACATTTATTTATTAAAATCAACTAACGCATTTTATATCTTTTAATCAACTATTTTACATATTAAAATGTTTTTAAATGAAATAAAAAAGTATATATGAAGGACAAAAATGTTTAAAAAACTTCATTTGTATAATTTACTAAAATGTTTTTCTTATTATACCTCTTAAAATTAAATAAAAACATTTAATATATATATATATATATATATATATGAAAAACTGAGTAAAGAATTAAAAACAAAAACATTACAAAAAAATGTTTTAAAATGAAACAAAAAAACAATATGTGAAGGAACAAAAACGTTTTGATTCTAGAAAAACGTTTTGAAAATAAAACGTTAAAGAAAAGGTTTAAAAAAGAATTATAAAACATTTTGAGAAACTTTTTATATAATATAACACTCCAACAAAAAATATTACTTTTTAATTTTAAAATATTTTTCCTTCACCTTTATAAATAATAACTTATTAAACAAAAACTTCTTTATTTAATAAAATCAGGAGTGAGAGAAAAAATTTTAAAAATACCCATTTTGGTAAATAATTTTCAAATCATCCATTTTAGTAAATAATTTTTCCACCAACACCATTTAGAGGAAAAAACTCATCATTAATTGGTTCAAAGTCTACAGACTTGTCATCATATCCGTCAAATACGTATGTGTCAAGATATTATTCGTTATCTGTGGATATGTTTAGCATTAAGAGGCAAAAATGTTATTTTTATTTTTAGAAGTTTATGGTCTAACATGTTTTTTTATGATTACCTCTGATTTATTCGATGGCTTGTTAAAAGAAAGACTTTGGTTATTTGTACCATTTATTTGGGTTATTAAGATATATGTTCTCTCTTTTTATATCTTTTTATATATAGAGTAGAGATCAAATGAAAATCATCATTACAAGAGAAAACCAAGAAAATCAATATCAATCAATCACATAATTTTTAATAGTTTTTTAATTTTTTTATTTAAAAGGGTAATTAAGTAAAATTTCACTCCACTAATTTAGATAAAAAAATTTAAGTTTCAATTTCTTATTGACTTTTAACAAATTTCTCTTCAAATAATCATATTTCATATTCGTAGAACTAATTCAAATCAAATTGAAGATTCAATCAAGCTGATAACTCTTTATTAAAGATTATGATCCCTTGATGACGCCAACTGAACCGTCGCACCTCCGCCTTGCCACCATCGATCACCACCATCTGCTCCCGGCGACACCTACGAACACTACCAGCACCATGCCTTTTCCGCTTTTCATTGCGTTCCTAACCACCATTACCATCATCGCCACCCTAAAAACACACACTAGTGTGTGTTCTTGGGATCTTTATATTTGTTTTCATCATGATTTTTAACTAATCACATCATGTAATTTTCATATATATAAAAATACACACTAGTGTGTGTTCTTGGTGTTTTTGCTATTCATGATGAAGAAGATGAATTTAAAAACGCTAGCAATTTACGTACATGGGTTACATATACGTAAGTTACGTACATGAGTTACGTATATGTAAGTATGAGTTGCATATGTAAACTATAGATTACATCGAGTTACATATACGTAACCATAGTTTTACATAGATAACTTATATTTACATATACATATCTAGAAGATTTTTAGTTCCAAACTTATCAGCCATTCTTTCGCATCTTTTTATTCTTAGATCTTTTGTGAAAATTACGTTTACATATAAGTAAATATTATGTATGTATATATGTAAACTTATGTTTACATATACGTATGAATATTGGTTATATTTATGTAAAATTTACATGTGAAACAACCCGTGGCTATGCATTTGTAACTACAATATGATTTCCATTGAAACTCTCATCCAAAAAAGATAAAAACAATGAAAATAACCTTATTATCAAAACGTACGTACATATAACACGTTCATAAGAAAATAATGGGTTTTGTGATCACCGCGGACAACGATATGATGAAGTACCACAATACCATTTCATCCTACATGATTAGTGTTGGTAATTTAAATTATTTTAATATTAATGTGACAAAATATATAGTCATAAAAGTATATGATTATCAATGATCCTCAGTCTAACTGGTTAAGGTGAGATACCCACACTAGTACAATAAGTAGTATAAGGTGCGAATCAAATTTTTTAAGTGTCGGTTGAGGTAAAAAACCGCCCCTTAATTGCCTTCACAAACTCTAAGAAATATACTTTTGTGCGAAACCGCCCCATAAGGAACATTTAGG
>BJCN01212639.1:0-11025 GCA_018326445.1 Flaveria brownii
TGGGAGATGATTCAAAATACGTTTGGTCCTGTAAATCAGCGCTGAGAACTGTGCAAGAATTAAGGCAGATCTCGGACATTGAGGAAGAGCTAGGTTAGTTGAAACATCGGGGGATGAAGATAAATGGGTATGGGAGGCTGACGAGTCTGGTCTTTTCATAACAAAATCAATAAGAAGAATTCTGGAGCAAGCTGTTCTTCCTAGCTACCACATGGATTTCAAATGGTCCAAAGTTGTTCCCTTAAAAGTCAACTTAATGTGTTGGAGAGCAATAGCAGACAGACTTCCGGTGAATCATCTTCTTCTCAAGCGAGGCATCGTTCTAAACCCATAGTGCAAGTTATGCGGGTGGTTGTCAGAAACTTTGGATCACACGTTATTGCACTGTCCATCAGTATCAAGAACTTGGGAATTCATTCAGAATTGGTGCAGACTCCCGAACTTTCAGGTCGTAACCGTTGCAGGCATCTTAAAGGAAGTAGAGAAGTGGCCCTGTTCAACTCAGCTAAAGGATGTAATCAGGTCGGTGATCTGTGTGGCTATGTACTCGATGTGGAAGGCTAGAAATCGTTTAGTGTTTGAAAACAAAGTTACTCAAGTGGTAAAATTACAAGGTGAAATAAAAACCTATGCCTTCTTATGGATAAAACATAGGAGCAAAATAGGAAATCATAATAGGGAATCTTGGTGTAATTTTAATTTGTAATCGGGCACATGTCCATTTTCTTGTATTTTTTCTAGCATCTTGCTAGCTTCGTAATGAAATTATTTTGCCGTTCAAAAAAAAGAAGATTAAGGGTAGAGGGGCTAAAGTTGTCAGAAAGATAGAGGGCTAAAGCTGGAGAAGCTTGGAATTGTTGGGGGCATCATGTATGCGTCAATTTACCATCAGGGTTTTCATCTTTTTATTTTGAATATTCGTGCTTAGTTGATTATAGAATATCGATTTTTAATAATCATTTTGCTAGGTTTTGATGGTCGTATATGAGGGTATTTTTGATAATCTTTGAACTATTCTTGAAATGTTTTTAATTCCATCAGAAGGAAAACAAAACCCGACAAAAAGCTTTGCACTATCTAAACAAACATAATTTGGATGTAATGTTTTCTAATTCTGGATGCAATAAATTACATGAACCAAATATGATCCGAATATCATTAAGCTATATGATTTTTTGATGAAAAAAACATCAACAGTCATATTGTATTATGAGAAAATATCATAAAATAGATCAAGTTTTAAAAGTGTGATAATTAGACCAGTCGTGCATATTTTGCCCAAATTGAGTCATCTTCAAATTTTTTTGTGTCAAGAATTAAATGATAGAGAAGATGCGGGGATGGGATTTCTAATATATGTAATTAAATTATAAAATTTAAAAAAACATGCTAATTATATTAAAAATAATATAAATTTCTAAAATCCACGTCATCATTTCACTTTAGCATCAAAAAATGAAAAAAAAAATCTTCCTAACTAAAATAAAAAGAAAACCATGCTAAAAATATATTAAAATCTTTAAATTGGATAAATTATGAAAGTTGAAGGAGTTAAGTGAAACACGTTTTAAACTTCAACTTAATTCGAACATTTTTAAAACTTGATTATTATTTTGTAAAGTTATATATATAAAAAGATAAGTTTATAAAAAGACTTAATTGAATTCAAAGTCAAGCCCCACTAATTGTAGTCTCTAGATAGGGCCAAAATGCATTTTGTTACTTGTACGTTTAAATGACTAGGTTTTACACTACTACACGATCACTAACACTTAGTTAATAAGTTGATTTTAGATTACTATGATATGTTTGATCAAATCAATAATGTTACCATATATTTCTCTCGAACAAATACTTTAGATTTTTGTAAATGACAAACTTAAATACTTTAGATCTTTCTTATTATTGTAAATATCAATTTACAATCCAAAGATAGCTATAAACATATAGATGAAACACATTATAACTATCATATTTCTAATGTCAGTTAATGAAAATAGTAAACCACGTAATAACTAAATGAACAACAAAAGCTATAAATATAAAGTCATTTGTTATACCATCGTGAGTGGTAGGCATGAATACCAAGTAGGTGGCTCATGAGCTTAGAATACCGCCGTCCGGACGTAAGAGCGACATGATCCTGTCTAGTGTGACCACACTCACAATGTTGAGGCTCCTTTTCATCCAATCAAAACCCTTCAAATCTCCATTTCCTATTCTAAGACGTTTTTTTTTAATCGAATTACTCACCAAGTTTGCTCAAATAATATAGCCGCCCTCACTAAATCATAACATATGCTTAGTGTGTATGAATGTGATAAGATAACACCTACCGCTTACATAAAACATATATATTTATAACATAGAACATGATCACAGACTCGTCCGAATTAATAAAATCTAGAACACAGATCCAAATACTAAAATAAGTACGACAAATGTAATGGTTCAATATTACAATTTATCCTTTAATACTTCTTTAAACTTAATTAATTCGTTGAATTAGGTTTTCATAGTGAGAAAAGAAGAACCACCGACGCTTATCTGGCTTCCATGACCCCTACTTTCAACAATCTTTAAAAATGCCACCAAATTTTAATGTTAAGTAACCTAAAAGACAACCAATTTCTATTCTTGCTTCACAAATCAATACTAAGCCATACATTCATTAATCATTATTCATAGTCGTATGGATAATCATACGCCCCACTAAACATTCATCGTGACATCATTAATCATTAAGAACCGATCGATAGCGACGGAGCTGCTGTACAACTGTTGATCCTTCACATCTTTCTATTAAAAGAATGAGCAATGATTTCTGACCCAGGTGCTGTTCGATTGTTCATGTAGAAGATTGGTGAACTTGTGGGTGTTTCTGCCATGGATGCTTCAAGAACATCGGCTGTAAGTTTCTGTGATTTCTTCTTGCACACCACGTGTTTGATGTAATGCCTCAGTGGGATTTGAGGTGGTTTTTGTATGTGGGTTTATCTGGGTTTGATTAAAAATGTTCTTTTTAGATTTGTTCTATTTTGTTTTCTTGAAGATGAAATTGTTTTTAGATCTGATTGTAAGCTATAAAGTTTTGGTTTTGAGACTGTTAGGTTGGGTATTTGTTCATGGATCCTCAATCTTTCTTGATCAGATCTCAGTGGTTTAGGTTTTCTTTCTTTCTTCTTCTTTTTCCTATTGATTTGTTTATTAAAGTTGGGGGTTATTGGCAGGGAAGGCATGTGATGTTTAGGATCTAGGTCTACAACAACAAACTTAATGTTTTTAGTGTTGATTTCACCTTGTTTTTTCATCTATATCTAAAACCAAACAATTGAATTTTAAAGTATCTTCTCTTTTACCTTTGATTTTGATATCCTTGGAGTCTTGATGATACAGTCATGTAGATACTGGATAGCATATATGGCATGTAGGATAGTAGTATCATGGTGTGTAGAAAATGTGTCTATTTCTAAGTGGTTGAGTGTTCAAGTCTCTTGGTGGATAAAAATGTAGATTTAAGAGTAAATTTAGAGGGTGGGTGGGTTATCATTTCTAAAGAAAAAAGATAGCATATATGCAAGGCATGCTGTCCCTTCACTTGTGAAGCCAGAAAATTTGTAAAGCTCCCAAATTTATTATGGATTCTTTGATTTCGTGGAGATACTTGTATGAATAACTAGCAAAATAATGTTGAATCGATTCAGATTGTTGTAAACCTTGTCTTCTTGGTGTCTTTACATGAACAAAGGCTTTGGATTTTGTTTTGTTGGTATCTTCTTGGATTTTGAGAATCTCATCCATAGTTTGACAAACCATGAATATAGAAAGTCTATTAAGAATAATTCAGGTTATTACTTTTATTAGTTTATAGTTTGTCTTGTAATAGATTTTATTAGGGTATATGCTCTTGTACATTGTTCATTTGGGACACAGAAAATTACCAATCTTCAAAACTAGTTTAATATTTAGCTCATTAACCTGTTTGATTATTTTGTTCCTCGTTATCTTTCCTTTTTGGCAACTATTGCATGCCTCATGTTGATGATTAGCTGCCCATTAGACTATTTACCTTGTTACTAAGTTAATGATCTAAATCTAATTTTTGGTCAAGGAAGTTGGATATGCATAGTTATGTTCGATTTACAATCTAAATCAGGTTCCAAATCCATCTTAACCATCTCGTTTCTTATCTTATACAGATTTGCTTTGGTATGGAATCTATAGGCCTTGAAACCGACATTCCGGGCTCAAAAACATATTGTAATCTAGGACTCAAACAAACATATAAGCACAATCATGGAAACCCGAAAGTTTTATCACTTCTTTCTTCACTTCTCGAAATGTCTGTCCAAATGAACGAGACATTACTTGAGAAAACACAAACTAAAGATGTCATTACGGTTTTTCATGGTTCAAGAGCACCAACACTTAGCATTAGAGAGTACGTTGATAGAATATTCAAGTACTCGCATTGCAGCCCCTCTTGTTTTGTTGTTGCACAGGTTTACATGGATCGGTTTATTCAGTGCGGAAATGTTAATTTGACTTCTCTTAGTGTTCATCGACTTCTCATCACTAGTATAATGCTTGCTGCCAAGTTCATTGACGATGCGTAAGTGTTCTCTCTTTTTTTTTCCTGATATTTTTGTTAACTTTAGTTTTATTTTTGGTTATTTTATCCAATAGTCCCTTTCATTATCAGGATTAATGAACACCTTGGCAGTTTATTATCTAAATTTTACAACTTCAAACAGCTAATAATTATTTCTAAAACACATATCCAAATACCTCGAGTTTGTTTTTTCTAGAAAAGCAAGAGGAAATACAGAAATAACAATCAGTCATGCCTTTCGTTCTTTGTATTTGTTTGCAGATTTTACAACAACGCGTATTATGCAAAAGTGGGAGGAGTAACAACAGCTGAATTAAACAGATTGGAAATGAAATTCCTGTTTGGCCTGGACTTTCGGCTCCATGTCAGCCTTCGTACGTTTGGCAGATACTGTTCCCAGTTGGAAAAACAAGATTCATGTGAGCTCCAAATGGAAAGACCGCCACGCGTGATTCACGCCCCTTGTGGACTCAAAGAAACCTGGTCTGGAAGTGATGACTCAAGTCCTTATGGCACAGCAGAGATACATATCGTATAGGTAGAAACCGTAGAACTTATGATTGGAAGTTACGATCTCTTTAGTGACCTTTTTTAGTCAATGCTGTTGATTGTATTAAAAGTAAGGTAGATGCTAGGAATAAGATCCATATTCACATTGAAGTGAAGATTTGATTTTACTGTATTAGAGTGATGCTTTGATCTAGTAATGAAATGTGAAAGATTTTTGTTGCTTTGAATGTAAAGGACATGAAAGGCATTGGATGGTAGCAGTTGGGTTTCATTTAGTCTCTTACCGGTTTTCTAACTTAACAAGAACCTGATCCAAGCTTTTTAGAGATGATAGCAATGGACGGGTATTTGTAATCTGAGTCTTATATTTGAATACGAATCAACGTATCTGTAGGGCACCATGTTCACTGGTTGGTACGGGTCAAGGTTCGTGAGTACACATAGGCACCTGAGTACTGATTGTCTTATATGGTTAAAAATCATTTATTGGGATGCCAACAGACATAACTAGTGACCGTTGTCCCCATCTAGGGCCTTGGTTTTCGTATGTCGCTCTCCAATATACGATTAATATAGTAAAGCCAACGCCGCTAGCTGTTGTCACAAAAACTTAGCCTGCGATACATGTCTTTAAAGACAGATGCCAAGTAATAAAACTATAAAAGATCAGTGAAGGCAACAGAATCATGATAAGATACGACAGGTGATACATTTCATGCATGTCAACATATAGTACAAGCATGTTACTTCCAACAACGAACAACCGCCACTAAATTGTGAAACTTCGGGTCCGTCAAAGTGGAAAAGAAAAGGCCAACACGTCACGTTCGACAAATGAAACCTGAACCACTTTCTGTACAACATTCATTCTGCTCTTTCTATGTTGGTTAAAATCAATTGATCAAAAAATTAATCTCCACCGTCTATTGCCTCATGTCTTCCACCGGCCTTCCAAGGGTCCTCACAAAGTAACTGCGCATCTCTGGCAATATTCGTTTGATCAATTCCCCATACCTGGAATATGTCGCTTATTAATCACGAGAACGATAGTTTTTATATAACTTGCACTGCAAGACAAGTCTAACTTGTTAGGCATAAATGTACCATGATTTTGCATTTAATTTGTCAAAATTCTCCAAAACAAACAGAATGCATGCATTCCTTAGTGACACAGCATTGAAAGCTTCTGATAAGTCGTACATAAGTGATACATTGTCAGCCCGTATATCCTATATCAAAGAAGGAAAGATCATTAAGTAAGGAATGTTTGAATGTGCGTCTTAAAAGTGATTATCTTATAATTGGTACAAGAATAAATAGATAAAACCAGCAAAGTTATATTTAGAAACAATATGAACGGTTTGTGAAATAAATAGAATGGTTAACTCACCTGCGCAATGGTGTACTCACAAAGGCGTTTTAGCCCCTCGAGAAGATACTGATCTGCAGCTCGAAGAAGATCCTGCGCAATTTCCAGACTCACATCCACGGACCCGGTATATATGTATCTACGCATTAAAAGGATATAAAAAGATTGAGAGAATGATAAATTAGATGTGTATTATTTTCCCAGATGTAAATGGTCGTACCTCATCATTAACTCGAAGACATCCCATCGAATATTTGGAATTTCTATGTCTTTAGCATCTTTCTCCTAAAATTTACACATTCCAAAATGAGAAAAATAAAACACAATTTTACTTGGTATTCCAAGATCCAGTTGGGACAAAAAGAGAAACAGAAGAAAATACTTTAATGCGACTTACCTTGTAACCGCCATCAAACATTGCCCGGAACGCATCAGAGGAAGCGAGAAGACAAATTCTATGAGCGTAGAAGCGCTTGCCTGATACCACATATATAGACGTTTAAGGCTTGATAAATACTAAAAGATACAAGACAGAAGTTCTCTGGCAATAAGAAAGTTCACACCTTCAATAAGAAAAGTTACATCAGATAGGGTCGGGTTGTTCACATACTGCTCGCCTAAATACACCTGCAACAGAAAGTTAAATACTGCAAAATACATTAAATTATTAGACAAAGATGGGAAACAAAAAGAAACCTGAGATATAGGAGATGGTGGTCCTGCATCAACCGGAGAAAGTGAACTAGCTTTTTCAGCCAACTTGCACAAGGCGACACAACTATCTCGTTGATGTTTTAAATTGCTTGATTCCAAAAGCTCCAAGAGTATAGATAATCCTGCAAAATTTGAACATATTAAAGAAAAAAGCAAGTGAAATAGGGCATTTATAGAGAAGCATTATTAATCAGCATACAAAATTTACCAGTGGCATCAACAAAGATTGTTTTCTGGTCCTCTGGTGAACAAAGATGGGCAAGGGCCAAGGCGACTCGTCTCTGAACAGATCTCTCAGCAATCCGCATTAGGTACAACAAATGGCTCAATACCTGACCGGATACGCATCACAAGACTTAGAGTGTGTGGACAGAGGGTTAAAGAATACGGATGAGAGTGATAGGTGTCATTTGTTTAAGGAGATGGTCTCAGAAAACCCATCTAAAAGGGTGGGTTAAGTAAAACCAATATTGTTCTTTCTGTATCAACCCAAAACCCAAACCAAATCCTCATTCTTATTCCATGTAACAAAATAAATACCCCTCTTATTAATTTAGAGAATGGAATATGGGACGAAACAAGAGCCCCTCTTGGTTGTATACCTGTCTATTTCAATCAGGTTTATTAAAGAAACAAGCTAAGAACCAGTCAAATAGGTCGTGTGGGTCAAGAAGTCTAAAAGCCACGCAAAGTTTGTTTTTAATGCATATAGCCTCTTGAATCGTTATTCAAAGATGTAGATTGTTAACGTAATAAAATGTTTTCTTATTCATAATTAAGATTAGATTTACAAAAAATTATGTCGATAAATCCAACTTGACTTGATCCTTAATAATGCCCATTTTGACCTATTACCCAACCCACCCGACCCCAATCTTGACACCTCCAACATAAAGATATGAATATGTAATCTTATTACTCGTCCATGAATCTTCTCCTCTAGTCTTTTCAAAGTTTTGGCCACACAATCCCGAGTTGGCTGCAAAAACAAATATTCAAATTACAAATTTACATGTCAAATGGGTCTGTTAATGACTATTATTCAAGTAATCAGAACAATGTCTTTGGAAACAGATAAAAATAGGGCATTGGCAAAAGTAGGAGTGTAGGACTACTCACTTGGACAATGAATTCACCATCCTGTAGCTTTTGTACTCCACCAACCCTTATAAGATCAGCAACATTATCCTAGAAAAGGATTTCCATATTACGTTATATCACAAATATACAAGTCACAAATCATGATAGCACTACGATTCTTATAAGTTTTCACACTACCTCATTATCAGCGAGACCGTATAATGCAAATGCAGCATTGTGTTGCAGGGAACCATTCCTAGAATCAAGAAGTTTCAACAATGGAGGTATGCCACCACCATGTGCAATACCAGCCTGGTTGTGAGTATCCTGGTGAATGAAAACTATTCAGCCACCACGTCATGAATGCACAAGCAATCAAAATATCTAACTTTTGGTTAACCTTACACACGTTGATTTTTAAGAAATTTTTGGCAATTTATGCATCAGCCGGACATCATGCATTTCTGATAATGGGAATGCTATGATGACAAATGTCTAGAAACAATTATCATAAAGACTTCTCGATAAATGATCCAACCAAACAAAATTTTATCCTTAAACAGGATTTCTCTTACGGAAGGTTATCCCTTTATTATTAGGAAACATGTGGACATATGATTGCAATAATAAAACTTTCCAATAAACCCAAGTTATTAAATGCTAATGACAACTTCACATGTAGAGATTACAGCCCACAACAAAACTCATGAAATCTAACAATAATACATATTGCATAACACGGTGTGTCTATGGGCAGATTCACCCAACTTTTACTTTTAGAAGGGCAAAACGCAAAAAACACATGAAAAGTCTCAGGCTCTCAGCAAACCATAAATCAACAATTATGGTACTTAACAGTCAAGTTCAAAATAAATAAATAAATAAATTACCAGACATTGGTGTTTAAACATTCGAGTTTAAATAAATATAAATATACTTGACTATATGACTACCTGTGCCAATCTTCCTAAGGCGAAAGCTGACATCTCCCTTAATTGAGAATCTGGTGACTGCAACATCTCAACAAGGGGACCAACAGCACCTCTTTGAACTATGTGAACCTGCAAAAATAATTATTAGGGTTGCTAAAAGAGATCTAAAGACCAAGCATAGAAACAAAAAAAAATGAATTAACATTTCTATCAACCTTGCAATCTGTATCAGCAGCTGCAAACTGACCAAGCAATAAAGCAGCTTCACGTTGGCTCTCTGAACAGCTTGAGCTGATGATAAAAGGATGAAAATTGACAACTTAAGAACGCTTAAAGAATATATAACCAAAGGTAATCAATCGTATGTAATCGAATAAAGAAAATATTCTCCTGTGTTCGTTTCATTGGAAGGTAAAACCTTCAAACACTCTTTGCACTAAAGAGTACCAATACTTCATCTGAATTGCAAAACTTATTATGGTTTCCAAAGTTTATTGATTTAAATGATCTAGTTGAACTTAAAAGCAAAGTTCAAATAACGGCAACTTTAATTTAAAATAAACTCCCTTCGTTTAGTAATTGTATGTAGATCAAATATTTAGATAATATATACAAAACTTTAGAGGGGTACATTTAAGTGTTGACAGGTGTTGCAATCTTGAATTCGACACTCTAAAGACTCTAAGTGCACATGAGTTACAACTCCACAAATAGTTTACATTATTCAAATAATCCATTATAAAACCAGTGAAGCTCATTTATTTGAGTTTATACTTGGTTGAGAGATGTCATTCTTTATGACACTAATAAAATCTGAAGCAAACAGAAGCTAGCATGTAGGGGACTAGGGGTGAAACCCTAAAGACAATCATAAAGGTACATATCATCTTACCTGAGCAATTCAATAACAGGTTGCAATGCTCCAGCAAGAAGAACTTCCTTCTTTATGTTGGGGGATGAGTGGACAAGATTCCCGATCACACCAACCTGAGATGTCATTCAGAAAACATTCCTAGCTGTAAACAATCTTATAACTGAATATAAGAGTCAGATTTGAATATTCATGAAACAAGAACTAACTGCTTCATAGTGTATTGCTGCATCTTCAGACCGAAGCATTAAAATAAGAGTAGGCAAAGCATTGCAGTCAACTATCTGTAGATATGAGAAGGACTTCTGTGTTAGAAAACTTAACCATTGGTTCCCAAAACCATAGTCACCTAATTCGCGGTTTGCTCCGGTTCGAAAACGAGGTACGGGTTCGCGATTCGCTAGGGGCCACGAATCCGGTTCGTAAGGGGGTAGGTTCATTCCGGTTCGATCCGGTTCGGTGTACCAATCAATTCGGTTCACTCCACATAATTAAAAACAAGGCATGTTTAAAAGCAACATTATTATATATCTAAAAAAACATATATTCTCATTAAACAAACTTGTAGTTCCAACTTCCAAAAATCCAGAATTATAAAAAAAAACCCAAATCCAAAATAAATAAAAACACAAAACAGATTGATATTTCACAAATCACAGTTATGAATTCGATTAATTTGAAATTATTGGAATTAATGGAAATTAATGAAATTAATGGAATTAATGGAACATAACACTACTGGAATTCGTTTGAAATTAATGGAATTAAGTGGAAATTAATAAATTCACAGTATACAAATCGATAGCTATGAATTCACAGTTATGAATTCGTGAATTTCATGAATTCGATGAATCAAGGTTACCCGATTCGCGAATCCATAGCGAATTTCTTGGACTAGCAGCGAATTGCAGCCACGAACCACAATCGAACCAACGAG
>BJCN01212855.1:0-13959 GCA_018326445.1 Flaveria brownii
ACATGAAAAAGTATTAAAGAACTTACACGTATATTCAGGAAAAGAACTGCATCTACAAGATGGAATGTCATGCCATGTAGCCGCCAAATATACACATAATGACCAAGAGCCATTAACAAGGTCATAATATCTAGAAAAAAGCCCAGATTCCTTAAGATAACACTCTTCCATTCCCACAATGAACCTGGACATACACATCATGTACAGAATAAGAAAGTGAGACATGAGATTTAGGTCAAGCAAAAAGCATATATGCTAGCAAACACAGATATAAACATGTTCATGCTGCATAGTATAATTCCTTATCAAAACTACCATATATCCCAAACTTGAAAGATCATGTAATTGAATAAAAAAACCAAGGTCTTGCCTGCTGCTGACATATCCAAAAGCTTTGATATTTTGGGATTTGTGGCGTTGCCTGCTGAGTGATGAAGCCATATATCAAGCAGTTGAAAGCCATGAATCAGAATGGCCTAAACCAAAGATAATGTAGACAAAAAAAAAAACTCATTAATCATGTTATGAAAATCCAACAGAATAAAAGAAAACAAATACTATAAATGGAGAACTGGAGATGGAATTAGGGAAGGCGATATAGTTCAGTCTACCTGAAGTGTTTCGAAAGCTATACTAAGAGGTTCAAAGAATAATAACAAAAACAGAGATGATGGTATTCTTTGGTAGATAAGTAGGCACGTCCTTATCCTGCAAATAGCAGTAAAGAATGTAGGAGACAGTAAGCATGAAAATCCTAAAAACAGAGTGATGTGACGCCACCAAGAAGACAGTGATGCAGATATTATAAAAAAAACAATGAATGCAAATATTATAAGGCCATAAAATCGCATTATTCAGAAACTCATCGCAAATGTCAAAGCTAACGTATTAATCATCCGGTTTCTTCTTCAGATCAAGCTTTACAACTATAGGTCATGATCATATGTTTCTGTAAAATGGGTTATCGGTCAGATCAAGATCCATTAACTAATGATCCCTTTAGTTGGATCATTCATCATTGGTCAGGTAGTATCATTCTGATTCAATCCAAATCCAACCCATTGATAAGCCTACTGCATAGAGCTACCGAATGAGTTTATAATGTGTATGATCTAATAAAGAAGCACTCTAAATCCAATATGTGGGAATGTTAATCCAGAAAATGTCATCCCTAACACCTAAACTACCATTCACGGAGTGTCCTGACACAAAAGCTAACAAAAACCTTGATAGCTATGATCTAGAACTCTATATTAATTCTCTTCATGCAAGGTCATAATCTCGTAGGCATAATAGGATTTAGGAACGCCGTTCAGATTCATGTATTAGCAAAGTTCTTGAACATATACCAGGCTGCATCAACAGTGACAACCAGCAATAAAACAGAATATACGCGGAAGTAAGTCCAGGGAGTTGCAGATGGAGAGGCATTCAATCGTTCAAGACGATCCCTAGCTAATGCTTGAAACATCTGCAATAATTAGAAATTGAATACTAAAAATTAAAAACAGATATAAAAAAAATTGCCAAGGTTTTACATCCCCACATATAAAATCCAAACAACACTACAACAAATAATAATACCTTCAAAGAGCACAACACAGTCAGCCATGTCGACCACAATCCTGCTTGAACTATTGTTGGTGGGATCACCATGGGAAGAAACGTTCCCTGTGAGGACATCACCGATAGTAAATCAGCATTCAGGGATTTATTAAGTGTATCATGTTGACGACATCATAACTTCTAGTTCCACGCTAGTAAGCCACAAGCACGAGAAGGTAAAGACTAGAGAAGTAAATCCAAAACGCTCATAAAGAATGAACATATGTTGTAAAAAACATAGTTGGCCAACTAGTCACATCAAGCTACATAAATGTATCATATGGATGTGAAGCCAAAAATCAAAATCACAATCTAACTCATAAGATACTACTACCTACCTTGTAGATAACATAATTAACTAATCGCTCCACCAATTTCCGAGATTCAGCTGCATGCAGCTCACCAAAAAATATAGTCTGCATGAAGAACTATTAAATCAACAAACAACAATGATATGTCATATGTATGAAGAGAACATTATCGGGAGTCAAAGTCCAGCGGCAGAATGTGACATGTGAACAAATGTCTAGTAGTAGCAATGATCTAGATTAACTTGGTTCGACGGTCCATGACTTCTTAGACACTAGTTATATTCAGTGGCTATGAACAAATTATACACACAGGTCTCTACTTAATTTATGCACATAAAAGATATAGCAAAACCTTATACCTTAAAAGACAAGATGATCAGCATAAAAATGTTGAGAACAAAATTGACCACTAATGCAAATGTGGTATAAGAACCCAACAATAGTTCCATTACACGATTGGCAACACCAGGGTGAAGAAGATTTTCACCCATCAACCCATCTGACTTTAGTTTCACATATGAAAGCTCTGACCAGTATTGGAGACCTATAAAGCTCAAAACTGTACAGACTGCTGAAACTGATAGATAGCCCACACCCATAGGATACAAGGAAAACTTCATTAGGGCAACACAAGTTCCAGGACTTCATGTGATAAAAATATACATGATATCCCTTGCCAAATGAACCGCTTACTAAGCAAAATTTATGGAGAAGCCCACAAACTATAACTTAGTTTGTACACCTCCCCCTAGGGACCCTTGAAAGTATATCTGGAGATTAGACCTCAATATATGTAACCTGCATCATAAAACTAACATTAGTGACGTATAGATGAAAAGAGAACTATAGCGTACTTCTAGTAAGCATTATGTCATACTCTATTGCATGACTAAAAGCTATACATGTAACCTGCATCACATAATTTTTACATTAGTCGTGGTATTATTCCATTAGACTTTTTACTTAAGAGAGACATTGCCTATTCTTTTTAACCAATAGTACGATTCCATGGTCCTCTATATGGTCAAGGAGTGTGGGGCCGCTTAACATGTTGTTCTCTTTGGTCATAAACCTACATAATTCACCTAAGTTTCTCATTTTGGCACGTACGCGATGATCCACTAATGACAGGAGATGAAGATAAAGATCATATCGAAGAATTATGTGATGAGACACAAAGTCATTCACCCTAACCAGCAATTGAGGCATCTCAATATATAGCACAGTCTTCCAGTGATAATATTTGTAATAAATATATATCTAGCAACTCCCATTTTTTCTTTGTAAATATTCAATAAACAGCAATAAAAGGAAGCAAAGTTCACCAATCCCAACCCTACCTAACACAATTCATGATACAGTAGAAACAAAAGGTGACAAATGACAACAAACTCCAAGCTGATCCAACTAAGTCAATCAAATTCAAATCTCAAAAAACAACCGAAAACAAATCGCTCAAAAGCAACCAGACAACACCAAATCGAGTACACACACCGTTCTCGATCCAATCACAAAGTCAAACACCGACCTAGAAACCCTAACAATCAACATACAACCACGAAACGAACAAAAAAAGTCAATCACAATCACATACTCGTAAATCATCACATCCAGATCGTGCTAAGTACAGAACAACAAACAAACAGCCACGAAGCACGCATATGATTATACGAATGAGGTATGTTGCATCTAGAAAGTTTGATAATAAAAATAATAATAATAATAATAATAATAATATTAAGATGATGATGATGAAATTAGGTAAAGAAAATAGATAATACCTGCGTTGATCCACGATGACGACGTGAAGAATTGCCGGAATATTCGCCGATCTTCACACACACACACACTCGCAGATTAGAGAGACAAAAGGGGGCAAATTATGCGGGGAAGCAAAGAGGAGAAAAATGTAAATGAGGGGAATAATAATAATAATAATATTATTATTATTATTATATATTATATTTCAAGTGATATTTGATGAACCAGCTGGGCTAGCCCAGTTGGCCACCTCGATGAGAGATAAGGACAAGTGACCGTAAGGTCGCGGGTTCTATCCTGAGGGGGGAGGGTTTACCCACATTCCTGTGGGGTTCCCGCCCGAGGGGGGCGAGTCGGGTCGCGGATGCCGGGTCTTCGGTACCGGTCAGATCGCGGTAAGTCCTACGGGCACACCCATACCCAGTGGGGATCCCGTGGCTCGAACTCACATCGCTTGTGGGGTGACCTGGGGTCACTACCGTTACGAAGTTCTCCTTTAAAAAAAAAGTGATATTTGCTGATCTTGAGGTGCCCTACCAACTACTTTGTTTGGTATAATTACCTTTTCGTTTGGAACTTGTTTTTAAGTGGTAATTTTTCCTGTAAATTTGGGTGTTTGGTAGCCATAAAAGTTGATTACATGTTGGTAAATTTCTAAAACTAAGGTAATTATGTTTGGTTTAATGTTGTGATTTTGAGCTTTTTTAAGGAGAAAAGTTAAAGAAAATTTTAAAAATATGTAGGTCATAGTTTTGTAATCGAAGGAAGTGAAAATAAGAGATCATAAGATTTATTAATAATCTCACGTGCTAATTGAAGGATTTGAGAGAGGGTAAATAAATACGATTATAAGATTTACAATTTATCATTTTACTTCTCTAGCATAGTCATGATCTATGATAGATAAATGTGTAATAGTGAAATTATCACTTTCTTTTATCTTTTTTAAATTTGAGAACACATAAAATCTTTAATTTAATTTTTTTTTTAACTCTATAACATGAATATGTTCTTTCTTTTCACTCCCTCTTTTTTTTCTTTACTTAGTTTCATTTCAGTTGTTTTTCTTTATTTATTAAACTCGTGAATATAGCGTAAGTGTTCATTAGCTTCAAACCGAGTAAACATGAGTAAAATCTTTGTATATGATTAAAAAATAATTCTAAAAAATGTAATAAAGTATAAAACATAGAGAATTTTATCAACCAACACAACACTTTATTACTATGGAGGATTTGAATAGATTATAAGAAGTATTCTATCTACCACCACATTGTTATATGCTATGATGCTATTATTTGTACTTGCAGTTTTTAATTTGTCTTATCATAACTTCTAAAAATACTCTCTTAGATTCGTAATCATTATTGTTAATTGAAAATTCATTAAGAAAATATAAAATTGGTAGTGTTCCAACTACACATATACAATTTACAACAATGCAATGGTTATCTTCAAAGCTTAGACGGACAAAAATCATGTAGTTGCTGTTAAAATACACACAAAAATCATGTACACAGTTCTAGAATTTTAGTATAGCCAACGTAAATTGACTTGATGTAATGCCTTAAGCTAGATACACTGAAATGATTTAAAATAAGTTATTTATAGATGTATGTGGCCATTTTACTTTATATGTTAAAATCAGTCTATGGTTTTGATGAACCATAATTTATTTAAACATTTTTCTATAAACTGCAGTTTACCGTTTTTTACAAAGTAAATCAGAACCCCCATACAAAAACAAACAAAACCATTACAGATAGAAAGCCCCTTTCCAGACACATGAATATTATGTGACTTTATTAAATTATATCTGTTCAGATAAAACCAATTTTGATAACTACATCGACGAAATAGTTGTGTTTCATAAATCTTTATTTTTTATATATTGGTTGTAAAATAGTAATCACGTGGTACGGTGTATTTAAAATAAATGACCTGTCAAACAAATCTAATTTTTGGTTTTTGGTACATATCTCTGAATATATCAGGGTCACTCAAATACAACTCGCAAGAATTTTTTTTAAAAAAAGATTTGCATGTCTCAAACACATTAATATCGCTTGAAATGATAAAATCACCATGAAACATTTGCAAAAATAAAAATTCTTAACGATAACGACGAAGTGAAAGAGTGTTGTTCCTCTTCCATGTCGCCCTTCGTGAAGGACGAGCCTTGTGGTTCAAGTGTCCCTTTCCACGCAGTCCTCTGTATTTCTTTCCAGCAGATGTTAGTCCACGAAGTTCTCTGTGTTTATGCACCGGGTTACAGATCCAGTTGATACGCGGGTCATTACGGATAGCAGCATGTGCCGGGTCCACCAAGATTACCTCAAAGTACTTGTATGTCGAGTCCTGTAACAGATTTTACATTTAACTTAAGAGGGGAGTTTGGATTATAAATATAAGCTTTAATGACAGAAATGTGTTTAAGCAAAGGCTTACCTCGTTAAGCCAGTAAGAATTGAGGACCTTAAGGCCACCCAACTTCCTTCCAGCTCGTTCCTCTGCAACAGATCTCTTGCTGCGCTGAAATTTGAGCTGAGTCACACCCTGGTTTGTAGGTTTTCCATAAACAATACCCTTGGGAACTGGCCTCTTTCTTCCACCACGCCTCACTCGTACACGATAAATCACGTAACCCTGTGCATTTACCATCATTCAAAAGGGTTAACATGATGATATCTGATAACACATACGCACAACTTTCTACCATTAGTATCCTAGATGCATGATAAGCTTGTTCACACATCTACTATATTCCATGCATTGGTGCTATGTTATGTATCATTGTATTGCGCAGTATACAACTCTTTAGGTTCGTATCATTTTAGAAAAATATTTATAGAAAAAGAAATACACAACCACAAGGCAAAATGGTATATTTAGTGAAAGCAAAGATAAAATATCGCATATTTTGGACATAGACTAAAGCATTTATAACTTGCATGATATTAAACATAACAAGTAAAAGAAATCACCACTGGCTGCACTAGATATCACATTACCAGATGTAAAATAAAAACTGCAGCAATATCCATATAATGTTGCCTTGTTTAAATTGCTTTCCACTACGTTTTAAAACCATAGTTTGTAATTAAAATTACAACTTTCTAACTATCAGTGTCACAGCGTATTGCATGCTTGTCACATGTCCATATAGTTACTGTATATTTTCATTATCCAAGAACATGCTACAATAAAAAAATGATCAATCACTTCAATAAACTATGTGTAACATATATCACTGCAAACATAAAGGATACATGAGCAAACAAGAAACTTTGCACCGCTTATCACCTGAAGGTAATAAGAAAATAAGCATACAAATATGCAATTACTTATCCAATGCAATGTCAAAACAACAATAAAACAGCATGGAATCAAACAAGGCAACAAATTCAGAGTCCACCTACAATCAAAATACATCAGGTAAATTACAAAACACATCACCAAATCAATAGCCACACGCGCAGAGGACCAGAAACAGTAGCACAAATAAGATACAATGCCATCTAAACACAAATAAAGTAATACATTATTATAATTACTCAAACCTAATTTGCATACCCAATCTTACAAATTAACATAGACAATGTGCTTCGAGTGCTTGAACGTAATGTAAATAACTAAATTGTAAGGAAGATAAGTGATACCTGTTTGGCTTTGTAACCCATGCGACGAGCCTTATCGGGCCTGGTGGGATGAGTAACCCTAACAATGGAAGGAAGCTGACGATACTCCCAACACCTCACCCTCTGCATGAACCTCATGACATCCGACTGTTTCTTCCTCCATAGCTCCGATACGTACGTATAAGCCCCTGTTACAACCACCAAAACCACATACAATTTCAACAATCAAATCGTATTTCAACTGATCGGAACGAAATACACAAACTAACAATCAAACCGCAACAGATGTTTAAGAAATTGTTAGACTGATGAATTGAAATTGTGTAGAACGAGACATGAGGAATGATTCTTACCCATAGTAGCAGCACTCCTGAAGAATTTGTCTGCAGAGGGAAGGTTGATCTTAAGGAGAAAACAAGTAGTTAGGTTTGAATTAGGGTTTTAGAGAGTTGTACGAGATGGAAGAATTTTTTGGGCCCAAATGATATATTGGCCCATTGGTCACAGAGTTTGGACTCGATTTGGACTTTGGACAATTGGACCTAGAGCTGCATAAACCGGGTTGAAATTTGAAACCGGGTCTGGTTTAACCCGTTTCGAGTTTTGGTCAAAAGATTCAAACCAGGTTTGACCGGGTTTTAGGTCGGGTCCATCCTAGGGCAAAATGGTAAAAAAAAATCAGGTTTATGCCATGTTGGGTTGGGAAAAAACCGGGTTGAACCCAGATTGGGGTGTGGAGGGGATAAGCCGGTTTGAACCCTACAGGTTGAATCATGTTGGAACTGGGTTGGATGTGCAACTCTATCTGGACCCTTCAAGGTGTATATGATAGTATAGTAGTGTGCAATTCATTTGTAAAGGATTTACACCAAATGAGATACTTTTCATAAATTGATGGTCTGTAAAAAACTAGTTAACTGTTGCAATTTCTCTCATGGGACACTTGACATTATCTTGTTTTGACGAGACAAACCACTGACCATGCTTAATTGTTAAAATACGCGGTCTAGAGACACCGTTTAACTGTAGTTTTATAGATTTCAACTATTAGTGTGCTACTAAGAATTTGATCACTAGTGTTGATTGTCAACTTTAATAAGATAGGGTTGGAAATTAAGTATAAATAAATTATGTTTAACACAAGTTATTCCAAAGTTTACACTTCTAATAAGGTTTACGTTGATCTTCATCTAAGGTGACCAATACCCAATTTGACTTGTAAAGGACCAACTTTCGTCTAATTTAATGTTTTACCGAAGTTGATTCAAAATTCATATCAACATTTTTAGTTATGTCACTTGAAGAGTATGATATTCCGATCATTATACACTAGTATATTCTCCACACCTGTAAATTACGATAAAACAATTGATGAACACTAAAAACGTCTTGCATCTATATTGTATTCTTGTCAAAAATGAAAAAAATCCCCTAATTACTTGGAATAAATAAATACACTATCACATTAATTTCACATTCTATCCAACTTTGTAGCCCGAAACTGACATTAGCATCTACCGTGATCAAAACAAGTTTACATAGGATGTCAGATGTTTAATGACCATATCTATTTAGAAACATGTCTAATTGACTAATGGTGTGGGTTCCTTATTACTCTTGCATATCATTTTAGAGTGCTTCAACGGTCAAAAGTTACGACCACTCCCTTGATGTGTCTATGATAGGCCGTAGGCCCGTAACCAGTCCACGATCATAATTGGACGAAATGGTTGGTATTCAAGGACGATTTTTTAGCAGCAATTGCTAGATATTGTAGAATAAGTATATAACAACCTACACTTGAAAGGGTTTAAACCCCCAACTTTTTTGATTGTAAGACACACTACTTGACCACTAAGATTAGGATTTCTTCTTAGGAACATCTATCCAAGGATGATGCATGGCCGTCCTTCATGACGTGCCACTATGAGTAAACTGTTAACATAGATATCAGCAGGGGGCATGGCTAAAAGTTGGCTAAAAGTTATCTAGGGACCACACAGTCAACACACCATACTTCAGGGAGTGGGTTTTAAAGTTCTCAATGTATAATCACGTTGTAAACTTATGTCAAAAGACACCCTCTAAAACCAACAAAGAGATGAGCACAACATGAGGGAGCATTCGGATCAATGGGCAGTGGCAGCAGTGGTGGTGAAGGGATGATGAAGATGGGGTTGGCACCGTGGATGTAGCTCTTCTCAAGAACCCTTTTCCATTCAAATATCAATCATAATCAGCAAGAATTCTACCCTCGTGTTTCTGAAAGTGATTATGATGCTTTCCATTTACTACAAACTGAGCCCTACGTCAAGGTACCTTAACAATCTAGCATCCATACATTCTACTAGTTAGTGATATAGACATACCCACAGTTGATGAAGTTTACAAATCTACCATAATGTCCTATGGATGTTAAAGCTGGTTGATGCTGTCCAAGACAGAGTTCAGATCAGGGGCTACAATTGCTCGTTTGTCGACTTTTCCGAGCACACAACAGTCCTTGGATTTAGTATTCATCATTGCAGCAGATTGATAAGATGCACAAGGCGTACCAGATGAAACCTGAAGGTGTACAAATACGACTCATCAATGCATTTTGGCGAATAAACATGGTTTAAGTTGATATGAAACACTTACATCAAAGATGGTGTCTCCAAGCTTCAACTTGATTGCTCCACTTTTGTAAACCAACATTTTGCCTAGGTGACCATTTGGCAAGTCTTTTAAACCAACGCGTTTGTTAGAAGCATCTTTTTTTACTGAACTCGAGCTCCCAGTTTCCTCCTCGCCTTTTAAGCTAACAGCAACTTGATCCAAGGGAAGTTGTTTAGGAAATTGAAAAAATATGATATGTTTTGTATCATCATCATCATGGCCCTGGTATCAGAAGAATTCACATTATTGGTACTTGGTAGGATGTAAGTAGAGAAAATACTTAATTTTGTTAAACAAGATGACCCACCAACAGTCCAAGCTCTAAAGCAGAGTTGATTTTAGTTTCGTCATATTCGTTCTGCTTCTCAAATTCTTCTGCATTAAGAACTTCTGCAAAAAAGATTATAGTGGAATACAATTAATTGGTCATGTGGTTTTAAATGGAGAAATCATTACAACTGTACCTGGATCTCCAGAGCCAGGAGGTCTAAAAGGAAGACTGATGGGATAGTTTGAATGAGGATCCTGTGATTTACAAAAAGGAACAACCTCACGTAAACACGCATCATGATCTTTCTAATAGTTAGTATTTGATTCAAACATCGGCTTGTTGGCTTGATGTTCATACCACATCTTTGCATTATATGATCAGTAATTGTGTTTATCCTACATAATAGTTACCATAAATAAAATAATTGTATCTCACCCATGGTTCTTTGTACTCATTCTCAGAGTTGCTTGAGGATCCAGATTCATCATCTACCAACATGTGATCAATATCTTCATCTTTTGTGGCGGTTGAAGATGAAACTATGACACTTTTCCCAGAAGTACTTCTCAAATTGTAGCTGCTTTTGCTGTTCTCCTCTTTCTTTGGTGGGTCATGAGTCCTCGATGATCCAGCTGCATGTGATGTTGGCGCATCATCTGAAGCTGCAAGTTGAAACACACCAAGTTTAGACAACAATTTCCTTTTGCCACCAACTTATGTTTTTGAACGAGTTTAAAAGGATTTTCACAAGAATTACCTTTCTTTTCATCTTTGGGCCCTCCTGAGCGGAGATGCCGCTGCAATAACAAAAATATAAGCAATGGAAGATTAAAGGACATTATGAAAATCTCATAGATTGCCAATAACAGTTCAAACTACAAGTAATAAAGAGACCTACAATCCACACCCAGAAGAGGAAACTTTAACAATTCAGTTAATTACATAACTTATTAACTCTATATTCTTCAGATACTAGAATTCACACCTACAACATTTTTATTATATTTATATGCAAAAAGTCATGATAACTTGAATAAATCCAGTTTGACATGTTTATGAAGACAAATTCTTCCAAACTTGGGACTGGACCTATTTGACCCTTCTTTCTAGGACGCCAGGGTTATGATTAGAGACACAGAAGCTCGGTTGCTTGAGCTTGAGCTTGAGCTTGAGCTTGAGCTAGATGGTGTTAAGTTAAGCTTAAACTCGATTCATCAACTCAATAAGTATTCTTGATGCAGAGTCAAGGAAGCTTAAACGCAATTATATAGAGCTTAATAATGCCTAATAAAATTATGGTATATGAATGTTAACGTTCATTTTCTTTTGTCTAGATTTGTTTACTCAATTACAGATAAAATATTCTAAAGAATCAAAACTCTAGTCAGAAACAAATCAACAAGAAGTTACTAAAATTTAGGCGATCAAGCAATAGATCTAACAAAATATTATGATCACAAGAATTGTGATCATAACAGAAATGGATATAAGAGAGAGAGAGAGAGAGAGAGAGAGAGAGAGAGATTTACAACGACATTGCGGAGTAATTCCTGCTCGGTTTCGGAATCAGCATCACTACTATCACTGAAGAAATGAAAATCATAATTACAGATCCTACAACACTCAATTTACATGCTTCTAATTACGAAGCTAAATGATAAATTGTAGAAAAAATTCAAAATTGAACATAGAAGTATAGAACACGTACCTTTTAGGCAAGACGAGCTGCCTCCTACGCGGTGGTTTGGGGGTGAATTTCGGCTGTAGAATTGAGCAACATAAGATTCCGGTCGTTATTTTCAGTTTGATGATTCCGATTCAGATCTGAGATTAAAATATTGAATGATAAAATAATTTGCAAGTAAAAGTAGAAGTGTTGGTGAGACCTTCTTCGCTGGTGTGGAGACCTTCTTGGAAGATGAAGATGGAGGTACAGGTACAGGTGGATCTACATCCATGGGAGCTACTCGCCGGAGATCCGATTGGATTTCAGCCGGAAGATACTCGCCGGAGATCTGCGATAAAATAAACGACGTCGGAGAATCTAGGGTTTGAGTTGAAGAAAGAAAAAAAGGCTAAGTGAGGGATTCGAACCTGAGGCAAATGAAAACACTACGAAACTTTTCCATCACGCCAAACTTCACATCTGTAATCCTTTTGAAAACTTATTTATTTATTAGAAAGTTTATAGCAAGAAACATAAACCTTTTTTTTTTTTGTCTTTTTAACTTTTTTAACGTGAAAAACCACCATACTATCTACTGTTAAAAATTCATATTATTGCTGATAAACTTAAATCATTTTATTTTATTAAAGATAAACACTAGATGTCAGTATAACAAGAGACCATAAGCCAATATACTCGATACTTAATATAAATTTAATCATAGAATCCTTGTTTACAGTTTTGTGCGGTTATGTATAACCGTTGAAAAACTTACCTTACAAACCGATCTTAATTATAAAATATTTAATAACGATACAACAAATTTGATTATTATTAGTGTTGTTTGTGAGACTGGAGCTTAAATTGTTTGTGAGACTGGAACTATTGTTGTTTGTGAGAACATTTTTAGATAACACCTGTTTATGAATGATCTTAAATGAATGATTCTTTAAGGAGGTATTGTTCGTCCGCTTGTTTGTAGGTTACGTAACCAAAATTGCTTTTGTTGACCAAAAGCTAGGGTTTCTAGAGGCTATCTACTGTTCTTTCTATCTGGTTCTTGCGTTTGACTATGGTTAACTGAGTCGGAGATTTGAGGGTTTATGGATGAGTTTTGAAGACCCATGGAAGAAACGAGGGGTTCGAATTGAAAGGGGCTCATTGACAGTACAAACGAATGACTATGATCGATATGGCTTGTCTTGATAGTTTTCATAAGATTCTTCAACTGAGAAGAAGAAGGAGAACGAGAAGAAGAATACGACGACACCGATATGCTTCTTTCTAGAACCTTCAGAAGTGACGATGGTATTAGAGGTCACTGGAGTGAAGTAACTATTATTTTTAAAACTCACAAGAGAAAAATAAAGAATATCTTTACATGAAAAATATAAACATACAACGTTTCCTGTTTGAAAAATATCATCTTTAAAGAGAAGTTATTATCACGTATGAAATGAAAATAAAATTATAAATAGTTTAAGAAAAGGTGATTTGATAAAAAAAAGACAAGAAATACATATTAAAGATTAAATTGTTACATAAATACTCCACTAAACGGTACTACCTTAGTACCACCGCCATCACCTTCAACGGTACTACCTTAAAGAAAAATCTCTCTCTCTACTGTGCTCTCTCTCTCTCTACTGTGCTCACCGCCACCACCTTCAACGGTACTACCTTAGTACCACCGCCACCACCGCCAACGGTAACCTATAACTCCGGTGACCACCAACGGTGAGCACCCGCTCCACCTCACCCTTACATATCTGGTCACCTACAAACCCCGGAGCACCATCATAACCTCACCCAAACCACAAACCCACACCCAAACCTTCACCGGACCACCTTACACCGCGACCACCACCCAAACACACACTCCCGCAACCACACCCGACCTTCACCGGACCTGCACCTTCACCGGACCACCACCTTCCACCGCGACCTTCACCGGACCACCACCTTCCACCGCGACCACCACCCAAACCACACTCCCACAACAAACCCCATACCTATAAACCCCCATACCCCCATACCCAAACCACAAAC
>BJCN01212862.1:1157-12962 GCA_018326445.1 Flaveria brownii
GAGATCTTCAGGAATCTGGTCCCACCCTCCATGCTTGTTGGACAAGCTGTGGATGACCACATAAAGTAGGCACTTCCACTTAGGTGAGACCTTCCCTTTCCTGAAGGTCTTTATAGAGAAATCTCCTTCATAGCCCATATGCTCAAAGGAATTATTTACAGTTTCTTTTGGGAAGAACACCTCACCTTCTTCATCATCTAGCTGAAGATGAGTGTTAATGATGGCCTGAGTGATGAAGACTGTTCTCCCCAGCACTGTGGCAGATAGTGCCTTCACCCCATCCATAATGACCTCTTGGCAGGTCTTCTAAAACTCAAGCAAATGATCCTCATAGAGAGGAGGATCAATGGTAAGGGAGGTGAAGTAGTTAGAAAAAGCCAAGAATTGGCATACCTTTGAGAAATGTGGATCTTTCTCAAAGTTTAACAGTACAACCTGATTGTGTTGCCTGTGTAACTGCATAGAAAAATCTGGGTTATTTTGTCTGTCAAGGTTGGCCATTTTGAGTAAGCTTAGAGGTGAAGGAAGAATGAACGAAGGCGATTTCAGAGAGAAATCTAGAATTTAGGTTTGGAGAGAAGATGAAGATGATAAAAAAGAAGGGGGAACCGACAGGGTTTATGTGTGAAAAGGATTTGAGACAAAGTTAATGAAAGAGGATAAACTTTGAAATCCGGAAGGCGGTCCCACCTCTAAAAAACTAGTTTGCTTTTTGCTCAAAAAGTGGTTTTCTTGGAAATCGAAAATCTTCTGAAGGTAAATTGTCTTCGGAAGTTTTAATAAAAAAGCTTCCGAAGCCAAAATGACTTCGGAAGAATTTTCAAAGAGTTTTGACAAATTTGCTTCGTAAGAGAATTTTAAAACTTGGATGCTTTGTTCAATCAAAACAAAGCTTTCGAGAGTTAATATCCTTTGGAAGAAAAATGGTCCTTGAAAACATATAAGTGCCTAAGAGAGTGTTAAGCTTCGGAAGATATTTCAGAAATTTCTTCCGAAGGCAAATTTTACTTAGACAGTTATTTGTCTTGAAGGTATATTTTCTTCCGAAGATAAAATCATATCTTCCGAAGGATCAATATTTGCCAAAAATCTAAGAAAAACTCTTCAAAAAGTGTTTATCCATAGAAAACATGAGCTTATGAAGGTGATAAAGTAGACAACTTAGGACACAGATTTTAAGAAATAAAATGAATTAGTTTTAAGAAAAAGCTACTCAAAGTTAATCATCCCAATAGCTGATATAAGATACTTAAACCTCTGTTCATCAAAGGCTTTTGTGAACAGATCAGCATATTTTTCATTTATGTTAACTTTAACTAGTTTAATTAATCCCTTTTCGAAGTTATCTCTAATTAAATGATACCTGATGTTTATGTGTTTTGTCCTTGAGTGCTGCACAGGATTCTCTGTGATAGAGATAGCACTGTTGTTGTCTATGTGAATGGGAGTCTCCTTGAAGTTTAAACCATAGTCAAGCATCTGATTCTGAATCCAAAGCACTTGAGCACAGCAGCTTGCAATAGTAATATATTCAGCTTCAGCAGTTGATGCAGAGACATAGTATTGTTTCTTGCATTGCCAGGAGACAACCCTTCCACCAAGAAACTGACATCCCCCTGATGTAGACTTTGCAGTCATATTGCAACCACCATAATCACTATCTGTATATGCATACAGATTGAAGTCAGAATTCTTGGGATACCAAAGACCAAGTGTTGAAGCACCTTTGAGGTATCTTAGAATTCTCTTGACAGTGATGAGGTGATACATCTTGGGGTTGGCTTGATATATTGCATAAATACATGTGCAAACATGATATTAGGCCTGCTAGCTGTAAGATACATAAGAGACCCAATAATTGCCCTATAAAGGTATTCATCCACACACTCCCCCTCGAGATCAGGCCCAAGGGAGTGGTTTCTTGCTAGGGATGTCTTAGCAATCTTACAGTCAGTCATGTTGAATCTTTTAAGTATGTCCTGAACATACTTTGACTGACTTATGAAGATTCCATCTTCAACTTGATTCACTCTAATTCCCAGAAAGAAATTGAGTTCCCCCATGGCACTCATTTCAAATCTGTCCATCATCAGCTTCTCAAAGTCTTTGCAGAGCCTTGGATTAGTTGAACCAAAAATGATGTCATCTACATACACTTAAACTAGCAGTAAGTCATTTCCCTGTCCTTTGATGAAGAGAGTTCCATCTATAGTACCCCTTTTGTATCCATGCTTGCAGAGATACTGAGATAGAGTCTCATATCACTTTCTTGGTGCTTTGTGTAGCCCATAAAGAGCCTTATCAAGCTTGCAGACATAATCAGGATAATCAGGATCTGCAAAACTAGGTGGTTGTTTAACATACACCTCTTTATCAATCACCCCATACAGCACACTTGACATCAAGTTGATAGACCTTGAATTTTTTGGATGCAGCAAACGCTAAGAATATCCTAACAGCTTCTATTCTTGCTACAGGATCAAAGACATCAGTGTAGTTAATTCCTTCTTCTTGTATGTATCCTTGAACAACTAGTCTAGCTTTATTTTTTATGACAATGCCTCTATCATTTTTCTTATTCCTAAATACCCATTTGGTTCCTGTAGTTGTCTTACCATGAGGAAGAGGACATAGGTTCCAAACCTTCTGTCTCTTGAATTAAAGCAGCTCCTCTTGCATGGCTTCAATCCAACTTCCATCCTTCAGAGCCTCGTCAACTTTCTTAGGATCTATTTGAGACAAGAAACAAGAGTGAAGACAAACATTTTCTTCATGGGTTTGTCCTCTTGTTCTTACCCCAGTGTCAACATCTCCAATGATGTTTGTAGTAGGATGAGACTTGTGAATCCTTAACTGAGGGATCACAGCAAGTTGCTGAGAGAGATCTAAATTAGAGAAATTTAGATCTGGCATTGATGCTTCTTCCACCACTTCAACACACTTATCAAAAGAAGCTTGATCCAATAAGTGTGTGACATCATTGATATGTTCATTTATGGAGTGGTTATCAGCATCAAGAAATTCTTGATCATTATCACCACCGCCATCATTTTCTTCTGCATTTGAAGTTTCTTTGTTTGTATGTTTAGTCTCTGAGCTAGAACTTGAAGGCATCTCAGATGTATCAGCTGAATTTGTCTTTGTTTTGCTGATAGAAACTTCATTTGCTGAAGTAGTTACAACTGGAGCTAAAGATGTGTAACTTGAAGGTCTTCTTAGCTCAAATCTTGGATTAGGATCACCTGGAGGTAAAATGTCTGTAGATCCTGAAACATTCTCACAAGATTTGTTAAAACAGTTGGTAACTAAATCAAGATCAAATAGCCAATCCGGACCAGAACCTTTCACACTGGGAGTGTGCTCATTAAAAGTCACATTGAATGACTCCTCAACTACTCTAGTTCTGAGATTGTATACTCTATAAGCTTTAGCTTGAGAAGAATATCCAATAAGTGTCCATCATCTGATTTCTCAGTAAACTTGGCAACTTGATCTTTGGTATTCAAGATGCTGCATAGACATCCAAATGACCTGAGAAAACCAATGAAATTTTTTCTCTTGTGCCAAAGTTCATAAGAAGTCTTACTATGAGTCTTAACCACTAAAACTCTGTTTTGCATATAGCAGGCAGTGTTGACTGCCTCTGCCCAGAAGGTGATGGGGAGCTTAGAGTCAGACAACATGGTTCTTGCAGCTTTAATAAGTGTCCTGTTTCTCCTCTCAGCAACACCATTTTGCTAAGTAGTTCTGGGAGCACTATATTGTCTTGTAATACCTTTTTCATCACAAAATGTATCAAGTATTCAATCTTTAAGATGAAATTCTTCAGAATCTCAGGAGTCTCATCCTTAGTTCTAAGGAAGAAGACCCATGTGAATCTTGTAAAATCATCTGTGATCACCAGACAGTAAGAGGTCCTTCCTAGGCTCATTACACTGGCGGGGCCAAAGAGATTTATATGTAACAAGTGTAGGGGTGTAGTGATGGAGTTTCTTTCCTTAGGCTTGTGAGATACCTTATGTTGCTTCCCTTTCAGGCATGCAACACAAAAGTCATCACTTGTAAACTCTTTCTTTGGCATTCCAGTTACCAAATCATTCTTAATCAGCTTATTCATGTTTTTAAAGTTTACATGACATATTCTTTTATGCCAAAGAAAAGACTCATCACTATTGTCTTTAGATAGAAAGCATGAAACTTCTCCTGAGGGAGATGTTTCTTGTAAATCCATCTTGTACATGTTCCCTCTCCTGGGGGCTCTGAGTAGGATATGCTCATGAGGAATAATCACCCCGAGTTTGAGAATAATGCACTCATGCTCCGTAAAGAGCATGTTATGACTCTGATCACAAATTATGATACACTCAGAAGATTGTACCCAAGCTCCTTGACGAAGTTTACCTTCTTAATGCTGAGCTTACCATTTATGACCTTGCCCCTTCTAGACATGTAACTCCTTTATCCCCTCCAAAAGCAACTGGCCATACATCAATTCTTTCAAAGTTTTGGAGTAGTGACCTATTGCCTGTCATGTGCCTGGAACAGCCACTGTCAATGATCCAGACATTTTTGTTTGTCTTGAGTTGTTCCTGCACAAAGAAAATGATTAGTTACATTTGGAAACCCAAGCCTTATTGGTCTTGGGCTCATCACAGGAAGTAGAAGGTAATGAAACAGTAATTGATCCTATAGTTTTGCTTTGAGGATCTCTTGATGTTGTTGATGGAGAATTTTTAGTCACTTGGTCTTTCCTTGACTTCCACACCACCTTTGGAAGTTTGGACTTGACCTTCAACACTTCGGAAGCTTTTGAGACTTCGGAAGTTTTGATGACTGGACCTTCGGAAGATCCTTCTAACACTGCAGCAAACTTTAGTGCTTCAAAAGTATTCCTTTCTTCCGAGACCAAATTTTCTTTCGAAGGCAATTTTCCACTTGCCTTCTTCTTTCCTTTGGAGCTTCTGAAGGAAACAGATTTTCCTTCCGAAGCTGAATTCTTCTTAGATCTCTTAGGAGTCTATTTCTTGGTCACATGAAGAGTACTCTTTGGATTGTATGGACAATCCTTAGCAAGATGAGAAGTACTCTCACACATAACACATTTCATATTTTTTCTCCCAAGAGTTTTCTTCTGAGAACAAGACTGACTTTGATCACTTCCCTTCTCCACCTTCATCTTTGCAGATACTGAGACAATCCCTTTGGGCTGAGGACTGTTCTTAGAGTTGGATGGTTCAGGCTGTGTTGTAGTGGTACACAACTGATCAGCCTTCTTCTTGATACTGAGATGATTTGAACATGAACCAGAACTCTTGGTAGAAGAGTTAAGGTTGATGTCATCAGTCTTAACCATGTCAAACCCTGCAGAAATAAAGACTTGTTTCTGCTTAGAGTTGAAAGTGGCCTTGATCTCTTGAGCCCTCCTAGCCCTTCTCTTGCTCTTTCTGATCAAGTTCTTCCTCATAGACTTGGTCATCCCAGGCTTCCTGCTCTCCTCAGAAGGATAGACCCTTCTTAGAATCCTCCTCTTCACTCTTCTCAGAGGAATTCTTCACTACCACTTCTTCATCCTCATCACTCAAAGGGTCTATGTGAGGAAGCTCATCTTCACAAGTTCCACACCTAGGTGATCTTACAGACAAGATTGCGTGTGGAGGAGCTATCTCACTAGATCCCAGTCCCTACTTATTTTGATAACAAACTTCTGCATGCAAGGATGAGGATATGATGTTCTTGAAGGTCTCTTCTTCAAGAACATATTTTTCTGCCCTGGCTTTGCTGATCATAAGCTCAGCCTGGCATTCAGTTATCTTAGTTATGAGATCCTTGATTTGAGTCCTATAATTTGTATGCTCATGTTTTAGAACTGAAATGGTTTTCTCTAAGTCCTCTATATTTAACTTATAATCATTTTCAGTCTTTCTAAAATCAGATTTCAAGATGTTTAAGGACTCAAGATCAGATCTCATCTCTAAGTTATAGGACTTGTATCTGTTGACTTTAGCAATACATTCAGGAGTACAAAGATGTTCCAATACTTTGGTTTCATCATGGTCAGCCATCAATGCTTGGTTTGGAGATGAATCTTCCACCTAAAAGCTCTAGTCAAAGCCTCCTTCTTCGATAGCAACTGCAACTTGCTGATTTGGCTTCTCATTCTGGGTTGCTTTATCAGTGTAGTTTGGTCTGGATTGTGCTTGTCCACCATTTGTTCTTGGTGCCTTGCACTCCCTAGCAAAGTGGCCCATCAAGGTACAATTGTAACACTTAACTTTGCTTTTATCCAGCCCAAACTTTCCACTGGCTGTATTGCTAGGAAACTTCCTTCATGTCTTCTTATAGAACCTCTTGGCTCTGTGAGTGAGAAGAGCCATTTGCTGAATTATCTCCATGTACTTCAGGTCATCTGGATGGATATAGTCCAGGTCTTCAAGGGTGAATAGGAAGCTACCACAACTTTCATCAGAATACACAAAGGCTTGAGCAGAACTTGTCTCTTGGATTGGGCTTCCTTGAGTATAGTTCTCCCTTGGTGTCTCCGGGAGGGTGATGAAAGGACCCTTTTGTGAGATGTCAGGGTAGCATATGAGATGATGTTGGGGTTCTATGCTGAACCCTTTTTATTGCTGGAGTTACCAGATGGACCTTGCATGTTCATTACCATCTGGTATCCACTGAGAATGCCATACAACTCTGTCAGAGTAAGAGTCTTAAGGTTCTCGGTTCTCTTGATTACAACACAATAATGCGTCCATTACCTAGGAAGAGAGGACATAAACTTCCTTACAATGTCCCTGTTCTCAAGAGTTACTCCAACATCCACTAGGGTATCCACAATCTCAACATACCTGAAGTATTATTGAGTCATGGTCTCACCTATTTTGATGGTGAAATTTTCAAACTGCTGCTTCAGGAGATCCTTCTTATTCTCATTGGCTTCAGTGGAACCCTCATACATTAGTTTCAATGCATCCCACAGCTGCTTAGCTATTTTGTATTTCTTGAAACCTCTGTATATAGAGTTTGGAAGAGCAGTCTGAAGGGCTGTCATAACTTTTTGATTAATTTCTACTCTCTTTCTATCTTCTTCTGAGTAGTTAGCCACATCCTTGGGGATCATACCACCACTAGCAGCAGCTAAAGCAGTGCTTGGTATGTAAGGTCCAGAGACAACAGATTCCCACATTCTTAAGTCTTGACACTTGATAAAACCTTCCATTCTTTGGCACCAAGTGTCAAAGTCATCAAGAGTGATCACTGGGGAGTTTGTCATGGTTCCAGTTTCCATATCAGCTTTACATATATCTGCCATTTGAAGGTTAAGTATTTTTGTGTGTGTGAGGGATCTTAAGATGGTGAGATCTTATATCAAGAGCCTAAGAGCTCTGATACCAATTGCAGGACCGGGTGAAGGGTTATGCACTTTACAACACAAAGAGGAGAGTGTGGAACAACACTTAACAATTCAAATGGGGAACTGGATAAAATCAGTTTAGAGAACTAAGAAACACAGGTGTATATGAGACAGAAACAAGAACAACACACAAGCAGTTGGTTTTTCAAGGTTGATGTATATTGATCTCTAGTTCCTTACAAATGGTTTACAAAGTTCTAAATATAAGTTACAAGGACCAGAAATACTTATACTACAACCTACAGCCGGCCATACTTTGAAGAACAGCTGGATACATGATCTAGACAACAATATCAATGTGGAGTCAAAAGGGAGATTGTCTTTTGACTAGTGACTATGACATGCCATAGCTCACATCCTAATATATTACAAAAAGGATAAAGTACATAAATTGGAAAGTTACAGGCTCGAGACCTCAATGTACAGTTTACCAAAAGCATGGACCTTTTCACCAATTCATGTAAAGTTGGTGACTTATCAGAGTGGAAGCGGAAAATGGTTTAGCTTTAAGTAAAAAGTACATCAGATAAAGCATGTAATATAAAAGTCTTCGGAAGAAATCTGTCTTCAATCGTTGGCTTCGGAAGACATTGTCCTTGAAGCTTCGGAAGACTTCATCTTTTGGCTTCAGAAGATATTGGTCTTGGCTTCAGAAGATTTCACACGTAGAATAATTTCTAAGGCAGTGTGAAACTTCCGAAGCATCCCACTTCAGTACACTTATGCATGCATGCAGGAGAGACTTTGGGTGTTTGTGTTGAATCAGCCTTATAGATAACCTTACAAACTCCCCTTAGGCTGATGCTACCAAAACACTTGAAGACTTCAGATGTTGACAGTCCTCATTAAGATGATGACCATCCCTTTCTTCATGAGATGATCAGGATCACTCAGACTCTCATAGTATCTTCTCATGTCAAAGAGATCATGCTGAGGTAGATTGAACATATCCTACCATGTGTAGACATGTTCAACACCTTAATCTCTTATGACATGCCATCTTTCTGGATTCGAAGTGTATGTTCAAGATAAGATGGGTCTTCCTGATGCCAGAGGAGCTGCTTGAATTGGAGTTGGTGGAGCATCCTCTTATTGCCTATCCTTAGGATGCTCTGACTCATCCTGAGGTTTAGAGGTGGACGTTTCCTTCTTCTTTTTCTTTGGCTTTGATTTGGAAACCATCCTTTTTATCCTCTTTGAACCTTTTAACTCAGAAGGCTGGCCTGCAACACCTGATTGATCTTCTTTGTCTTTGTCAGTTGGATCTTCCTCTCTCACAGGTTCAGATTGAGAGGGGACAGATCCCTGCTATGGATCAGAAATGGAAGCTTGCTGAGGTTCAGTAGGAGGTTCAGGTTCTGTTGTCTTAGGTGTTTCAACCATAATCTCCACTTCATGAGGGACCTGACTTGGTAGGGAGTGTAAGTCAACAAGTTCACCTCCTTGGATCTTTTGATTGATTACCCTAATGTGCTCATCCATAGTGGATAGAGACATGGGACTAAGTCTCCTTCTGGAGAATCATACAGCTTCAAGAAGCTCATCATCTTCTGTCTGTCAGCAGACTTTTTCAAGTTTTTATGGATGATGGCTCTTGATTTTACAGCTTCTTCCCTTAACTTGCTTTTGGTGATCTTTCTTTCTTTGGCTACATCAAGTTCAAGTTATTTGAGGTACTCAAACTCAATATAGTCAAAGGGTAAGGGAAGAGGTGTATTAGCTTGATAGAGGCCTCTGGCACTCAGGTAGTTGATCATATTGATCCTATCCTTCTCTTTGTCTACCTGAGGTTCTTATGGTACCACATCCTCTTGTTCATGAGTTTCTTGGACTGGTGAGAGAGTAGGTATATGCTTGTAGAGTCTTTTCTGTCTTCTTTCTTCTTTGATTTTCAGAAGTAGCTCTGCATCCTCTTCTTCTCTTCTCTCTTTTGATAGTTCCATGTCAGCCAGTTCATTTAACTCATCTAAGGGGAGAGAAATGATATTATCAATATCATAGTTCCTGGTCTGCAAGTAGTTGATCTTGGCTGCCCTTAACTCATCATCCTGAGTATTTGGTCTGGGGCAACCCTGATAGCACTTTCCATGAGTCTTGCAGACCTAGTAGAGGAACTTTTTCCATTTAGCTTCCTTTTCCTCTCTCTCTCTCTCTCTCTCTCTCTCTCTCTCCTCCTCAATCTCCTCAGAAGTTAGTTTTCTTTTCCCTTTGTCACTCACAGACCTTTGTGACTCAGGGTGGAGAGAGCTTTGACCTTCATTACTTGGTGTAGCTTCCAAGCTCTGGCCAGAGAGAGGTTGAGATTCACCTTCACCAGTATGTGTCTCATCAAGGGTTTGAACCTCTGCAGCGGTTGGCGGTGAGACAGGGCTCTCAGGTTCTACCACTGGGCCTTCAATTAAGGTTTCCCCTTTGAAGCTAATCTCAGGGTCTACCTCAACATCCAGTTGACTGATGGTATTGCCTGATTTCCTTTGTCTTCTTCTAAGGCTAAACTCTATAGTGTTCTTATCTTGAACTCTTTGAAGAATAAGAGTTCTTCTATCAGTATCATACCTCCACCCAAAAATATGACTTAAAGTTAGTGGGGATGATACAGTTCTTGGAATGCCTTTCCCAAAGAGACTCCTAATGACTGAGTCTATACTGTCCACATTAATGTGAACTTGAGAAAGTTGTTAAGTATGCACAATTGCAAGTGAGGATGGTGAGTCCTCAGTGTCCATACTCCATGAGGAACTCCCAGGTTCTGTAACTGTAATGACTTGCTCCCCCTTTTTGGTAGCATCACCCTCTTGCATAAGTGAGCTAGGAGTTAGGTCAATTACATCCACAGGTTCTTGTGTTCTTGGTTGAGCTCCTCTTAAAGGTCTCCCAGCTAGTTTTTCTTTAAGATGAGATATCTCAAGTTGCTGATCATTGACCCTGTGTTGCAAGGTAGTCACTTGAGATTCAAAATGACTAATCTTGGAGACTAGATAGGTGCATGTTTTTGACAGTTTTTGCACCTTTAGTCTAAGATTCCCCTCATCTTCGTCATAAGAATCACTGGGGGATGACAGAATTGGACCAAGGTCCTCTTCCTCATCACCAGCATTGTGTTCTTGGCTGCTGGATTTCCTCTGCCCGGTGAGAGCTTCTGTTAAAGTGTCAATGAGCTAAGTTGCCATGGTTGGCGTCTAAATGATGTAATCACTTGCTGAAGTGAGAGCCTCTTCCATATGGATATCCCGAACAGGTTCAGAAGTATCCACCTCAGTGATAGGTGACTGTTGTGGGCTAGACCTAGGTGACTCAGGAACACTCATCTCCCTTTGAGGAGTTGTGTAGTAGGGAGACTCATGGTATTCACTGACACCTAAGTCTTTATTAGTATAGAAGTCAAGGTTGGGAATGGGTTGGTTTAAGTCTAAAGGCTGGGGATGGTAGTTGTCCCCTGAAGGTTGTTCACTTGAGTGTTGAGACTCAGAGTGAAGGCTTAAGGCTGTTGGGCTTGTGAGCTCATTAGACTGAGCATAAGGAACCTCAGCACTGATCCTTGAAGTAATGGGAGTGGTTTGCTCCTCAAGGCAAGTGGGAGCTCTAGTAACCACTTCCTCCTGTATGGGTAAGTATATGGGGGCCTGTAAAGACTCAATAGCTTCTGCAGGGGTTTGTTTGTGTTTTCTTCGGTAGGTGAGGGTGATTTGTGGTTGTTCTGGTGGTTGAGATGTAGAAGGTGTGGGTTCAACACTAGCTTGTGTTGCTAGGTTGTAACCTTGAGCAATGAGCTCTAACATTTTTAGGACAACGGCTGTTTCTACCCCTGAGAAGCCAACAGTTGGCTTCTTTAAGATTTTAAAGATGCCGGGCTTCATCTATCCTAATTTATGAATATTACATGTTTCCCTCAACTGTGAACCTAGTTCACAGTTGAGAATGTATTGAACATATCTACGAAACATGTAATACTCTAAGGAGTCTAAGTTCGCTATCAGATTTTTATAAACAACTTGAGAGTACCTGAACTTGACTCCCTGAACCATTCCATACACTATGAAGGAGAGAACTTCAGGAATCTGGTCCCACCCTCCATGCTTGTTGGACAAGCTGTGGATAACCACATGAAGTAGGTACTTCCACTTAGGTGAGTCCTTCCCGTTCCTGAAGGTCTTTACAGAGAAATCTCCCTCATAGCCCATCTGCTCGAAGGAATGATTAACAGCTTCTTTTGGGAAGAACACTGCAGGATCGATTACGGGTGGTTTATCTCTCAACTCACTGTGAATCAACACTCAGCAAGCAGTCTTATGAAGAGTTGATCACAATATAACAAGTAACAAGAAAGAAAATTTAACACAGCAAGTAAATTTTCAAGGTACTTTTATATATTGCTTCTCAACTCAAAGGAT
>BJCN01212959.1:5552-16765 GCA_018326445.1 Flaveria brownii
CTTTTGCAGCAGGGTTGCCTTTTCTAACTTCACAAGCTCGTCAAGTGAGAGTAGAACTATTTCATCATTGTGTACTCCCAGGATGATCAACTTTTCTATCACCTCCACTCTTTTCTAGTCGTTGATACTTTCTTGGGTGGCTGCTGATGCTTTGCTACTTGCAGCCAATAGCTTTCCAGTATCAACTCTTCCCTTTCTTTTAGAGGAAGATTCAACCTTTGCAAACTCGGTCTTAGAGAGTTCAAGTTAGGGAGAGTGAGGTTGGACTTGTGGTAGTTGAGATAGGAGAGTTCTAAGAAAGTCCTCATTGTTTACCTAAGAGGCTAGATCAAGAATAGCCTCTGTGATGAACAGGCCATCAGACATGGAAGATAGTTCAATGATACATACCGTAACTTGTATTTCTGCTTCGGAAGAAACTTGAACTACACTACCTATCCCTTCTAAGTCAGTTGCTAGGCCTTGAGTCTATATATACCTTTCAAAGTTAATCTCAGGTTCAATAGAGACCTTACATTGACCAACTTCAATCTCTTCAGCTCCAAAGTAGGCAACAACTATATCAGGGGATGGTTGTTCAAGGGAGGAGCTTATCAGAAATTTGGTTAGAAACATGTTATGGTTGATAAGCATCTTTGGGTCCACTTAAATTATAATGGGAGCTGGTTGAGGTAATATTCTATGCAGGATAATACGAAGAAATGATATCAAGATGGCAAGGCTGGGTTTCACATGTTCTTTTTTTTACATTCTCCCCCTTTTTGGTAGCATCATGGTGAGAAGTAGATGAGCCAAAGGAAGAACTTAAATAAACCTATGTATGTACATGCCTAACAGACTTCTCAATCTATGTCTCAGCTAGTTAAGCCTTGAGATTTTCAATCTCAAGTTGCTGAGTGGCAGATAATCTTCTAAAGTCCTAACCTTGATTTCAAGGTTTGAGACTTTAGAAAGTAGGTAATTAATTGTGATTTGCCGACTATCCACATCTTCTTTTGAAGAATCATTAGGAGATGAGATAACATACCGGGTATGTTTATCATCACCACCAGATGTGGTTTCTTGGCGCCCTAGATACCCTTGCGTGGTGATGTCTCTTTAAGAGTCATCAATGGGCATGGTTGCCACAGATTCAGTTCCACATATGCTCCTACTATCCTGAGAGGCTGATAAAGCACTCTTAGTAGTGGCAACTGAATCTGCATGAGTCACCTCCACTTAAGTTGTACTCACCTCAGTTTGAGCAAGCTGATGTGGGCTAGATATCAGGGGTTCCCTAGGGCTTAGTTGATCTGGGGAGTGATGTGGTAGATCAACATCATCGCCCTGAGTGAACATAATATCTTCATCAAGTCGATTTAATTAGTCAAGAAAGGATTCGTTGGTTGTTTCTAATGACCCGGGACCTTGGTCAGCACCTAATGGTTCTTCTGCAATAGCAGTTCAACTAGTGATGTGGTTATCCCTTTTTGGCTTCTCACGGTAGTGTTGGCACTCACCCAGAGGGCTTATGGCTAGGGCAATAGACTTATCAGGTTGAGACTGAGGGGATTCAACACTAATATTAAGGTCAATTATGGAGGATGGTTGGACCTCTGGCTGAGTGGGAGCCTTTTGTTCTATTATAGCCTTTTTGGTTTGAACATAAAAGATTGTTCAATCAGAGTAGATTAAACAAGATATCATTTGGAGCATCTTTGGTATGTGAACTTGATAGGGTAGGAAGAAGTAATTGGCTATCAAGTGATGGTGTCTGGTGTGGGTTCATCACCTGCTAGGCCTGTAGGGATGTCACCAGGAGTTATAGGCTCAAGCATACCTTGAAGGAGATGAGTGAACTTTCTAGTAAAGTTGGTGGATATATTCTTTAGCATTTTGAGGGTACCCTGCCTCATAGAGGAACCACTAGAACATTTGCATATTCTAGTTTATCCTGATCCAACTCACAATTGATTATATGTTGGATAAACCTGGGAAACATGTAAAATGTATTCCTAATAAGATTACCACTCATGTTGTTCAGTACAAATCAAGAGTATTTGAATCGAATGTCCTTTACCAACCCAAGGACTAGGAAGCCCAGATCATATGGAATTTGATCCTTACCCCCTGATTTATTGGGCAAGCCGTGTAGGATGATATGTAGCAAGAACTTCAAGTTGTAGGAAAAGTTGAACTTGTAGACTATAGACTTGCTCACATCTCCTCAATATCCTATTTAGGTGTAAGTATCCTCCAAATCATACTTGAGGAACTCAGTAGGGGCTCCTTTATCATGAAGTTCTAGATGCTACCTGACAGTGGTTTCACTTATAGTAATCTCCTGACCGTAGATTCTAGACCTGATAACCCTTTCATCGTTGAGCATTTTGTTTTGACCATTGGCCTAGAATTCGTCCATGTTCTTTGAATAGATGGTGGGTTAACGGTTAAAGCAGAGAAGTATGCAGATAGGGTTAGGAATTGAATGATGGGGGCAAAATCATCATCCTTTGAAGAGTCAAGGATGGTGACCTGGTTGTGTTGGGGATTCAACGCCATTGTTTGTGTGGAAACTGTTGGATTGAAAGAATTTGAGAATGAGTGAAGAAGATAGTGGAAATTTAGGGCTTTTATAGTGGTAAAGATTTCAAAGAAAGAGAGTCGGTAGTATTTAAATGGTGGGTAAAAGATCAAATGGATAAGGTGAAAGGACAGTTTAGGTTTCGATTTCACAGAGGCGGTAAGATAAACCATTTAAAATATTACAACAACCATGAATAAAATCTTACTTTTTGCAGAGTGGGGCCCAAAGATTTCCGTTACACAGTAAAGATTTCTCCCATGCGAACACTTTTGTTTCTCTCTCAGGATTATCTTCCGAAGCCACTTTTGCTTCCGACGCAAAGTATATCTCAATGACAATTTTTTTCTTCCGAAAGTTAGTGTTATTCTGAGAAAAAAGATAGTAACCTTCGGAAGGACATTTGATCTATGATCAAATTGTCTTTTATGGCTAAAAACTTTTCAGAAGAGAATATTTTGCAGAGGAATTTGCCTTTGGACGATAGATAAGGATCTCTTCCAAGGGTAAATTTTTTTCGAAAGAATCCATAATTAGAAAATTTGGAGAAAAATCTTTTGTCATTGGGATTAGATTGTAAAAAGACAACTTAGACAATACATATTTTCAAAAGATTTTCAAAAGAAATTTACTAATCAAGGTTGATCATTCCAATAGCTATGATTAAAGACTTAACTCTTTGTTTATCAAAGGCTTTGATGAAAAAATCAGCATATTGTTCATTTGAATCAACTTTGACTAGTTTGATTAAGTTTTTATCATTAATATCTCAAATGAAATGATACCTGATGTTGATATGTTTTGTCTTCGAGTGCTTAACTAGATTTTCTATGATAGAACTATCACTCTTGTTGTCTATTTGGATAGGAGTCTCCATGAAGTTGTAACCATAGTCTAACATCTAATTCTGAATCTATAGCAGTTGAGCACAACAGCTAGCAACAATAATGTATAACTTTAGCAATTGATGTAGAGACACATGATTGCTTCTTGCATTGCCAGGAGATGCTCCTTCCACCAATAAATTGATATCCTCCTGGTGTGGATTTGTTGTTAATGTTGCACCTCTATAATCACTGTTAGTGTAACCATAAATATTGAAATCCTTGTTTTTAGGATACCAAAGGCCTAGTTTGGGAGCTTCATTGATGTATCTAAGAATTCTCTTAACAGGAATTTGGTGAGACACCTTGGGAGCAGCCTGATATCTTGCACAGATGTAGGTTACAAACATGATATCGGGTCTACTTACAATGAGAACATTAAAGATCCAATAATTGCCCTAGACAGATGTTGATTAATGTCCTTCCCCTTGGAATCAGGACAAAGATTATGATTTCTTTGTATAGGTGTCTTGGCTGGCTTACAATCTTTCATTTCAAATCATTCTAAGATGTCCTTGACATACTTAGATTGATTGATGAAGAACTGTTCTTCCATCTGCTTCACTTGAATTTCAAGGAAGAAATCCATCTTGTTCTGAATTTCCAACTTCATTTGATGGTTCTTCTAAAGGAGTAGGAAGTTAACCAAGACCAGCCTTAGTTGAAACACTTTGATTTTTTTGTTCTTGTCTAACAGGGTCAACTTGAAAAGGAACATCTTCATCAAGTTGATCAGTAGATGTAGGAGGAATCATAGGAAAATCATCTCTTCTTTCTACTATTCTAGAAGTTTTAGCTGATTGTAGGTTACCTACATTTGCAACTAAAACTGATCAAAAGATCTAGTAAAAGAGTCAGTATCAAATAGCCAGTTGGTACCATTTATTGACTTAGGAAAGGAGTGCTCATTGAATTGAACATTAGTTGATTCATCAATAATGTTCAATCTAGGATTAAACACTCTGAAAGCCTTTTGAAACAAAGGAATAACCTATAAAAAATCCCACGTCAGACTTTGAAGCAAACTTTCCTAAATGATATCGGGTGTTTAATATTAAGACATGCCTACCAAACGATTTTGAAAATCCAATGAATGGTTTTCTATTAAAAATAAGTTCATAAGGTGTTTTGTTGCTTTATTTAATTCTCAATGTTTGATTTTGCACAAATCAAGATGTGTTGATTGTTTCTGCCCAAAAGATGATTTGTACTTTAACATTTGCTAGCATTGTTCTTGCTACTTGAATTAGTGTTCTATATCTCCTTTCTGCTATCCTATTTTGTTGAGGAGTTCTAACTGCACTAAATTGATAAGCAATGCCTTTGGTTGCATAAAATGAACTTAGATCTTCATTTTTGAATTCTGATCCATTATCACTTCTGATTGATTGTACTTTATGATCAAGTTGGTTTTTAATTTTAGTAATATAATCTTTTATTATTTATGATGCTTCATTTTTATGAAGTAAGAAGAAGACCTATGTAAATCGTGAAAAGTCATCAATGATCAGCAAACAATATTGTTTCTTTCCAATGCTCATAACATGAGTTGGTCAAAAAAGATCCATGTGAAGTAACTTCAATGGAGTATTGTTTGTGTTCACAAGCTTTGGTTTATGAGAAGACTTGTGTTGTTTTCCTTTCAGACAAGCAGAATAGTGGTGAATAAAATGAAATTCCTTTTAAGGTAAACTAACTATATGGTTTCCTTTGACCAATCCGTTCATGTTTTCTAAATTTATGTGTCCCAAACATCTATGCCAAAGTTGAGACTCATCAAATGATGCTTTAGACATAAGGTAAGTATCTTCTTTAGGATATGTAGAATTAAGGTTCAAGAAATAGGTGTTATTCTTTCTCAGAGTCTTCAAGACAACCCAGTCTTCAGGAATTTGAAATTATAGTTTCAGAATGTAGCAATGAGTGTCAGTGAAGTGAGTGGAATATTTCTTGTCACAAATCAGAGACATGCTGAGAAGATTAAAATTTAGCTGTTCATATTAGTTCACTCTATCAAAGCTCAGCAGTCCATTTGTCACATATCCTTCACCGGTAATTCTGCCACCTTGAGAGTCTCCACCAAATGCTATAGTTGTCCCTTGAACAAGCTTGAAGTCATGAAGGAGAGAACTGGCTCCTGTCATGTATCGGGAGCATCCACTGTCCACATACCATAAGTTGTTGGACCTGTATGGATGACACTGCAAGCAAAAAAAAAGAACTAGTTAGAATATGGAACCCAAGCCATGACGTTTTTAGGTTTCCCGCTCCTATCCATGACAGTAACATCTTGACATTTTCCTTTAGGTTGTGACTTAGAGGATGATGCTTTGACGGGTTTATGTGGGGTTCTTTTTGGTTTCTTCTACTCAATTTCAACTGAAATGTTTAAAGAGTAGTTAAATCTTTGATCCCTATTTCTATATAGAAATTGGGCACATTTTTGAGTTTTGAAATCACTTTTGTTTTAGATCTTGGATAAGAACTGAGTGATTGTTTTGTATTTTGATTTAGATTTTGTTTGACCCTCTTTGACTTCCACTAATCATAGAAGTCATGATCGGAATTTGAAATCCTTGATTGTTTATTATGTGATGGACTTAAAGTTTTGTCCTTGATAGTTAAAAATGGTGAAATAGGCTTGTTTTGTGGAATTCTCAAGCCTTTTTTATTGAAGAAGCAATCAGATATATTGTGATTGGCCATATCACATACAAAACAATACTTGTTGAAATAACAGCTTTTGGTTGAATGATTGTTCATATGATAGATTGAGTAGTATTGATTGAAATAACACTCATCTGTGTTGTGATTAGACATGTCATAATTTTCATAGTACATCTGTTTGATCTATTTTTTGGACGATGAAGCTTCATTGTGCTTAACTGATTTTATTTTTGACTCTTGTTTTGATTTTGATGAAGAAGCAAGTTTATCCTTTTTTATCTCAGTAGATTGTTTCACAACTCTACTATGCTGTTTGTTTAAAGGATGTGTTTGCTTCTTTTAAGTCTTTCTCACCTCTTTATGAAATTTATCAACATCCTTTTTGTTGAAAATGTCAAAATTGATTCCTTGTTTTGACTTCTGTGGTGAGCTAAGTTCAATTTTCACTTTTGGTGTTTGAATCTTGATGATTTCACTATAAATATCATATTTAAGGGATTCCTTGGTTTGGGTCGAAGAAGCAACGTCACTCGATCCTTATCAAATTGACTGCATGTCCGTAAGGACCCACCAGAGCGCCTCTTCTACTTCGAAAAGGGTTGATTGGGATTGTTTAAGCAATTCACATAATCGTTGACCTCTTGCTAATTGATTCTGAGTAGCTTTATAGATATCTACTTTTTATTCCATGACCAGCTCACGAATTCTCATGGTTTTCGCCGGCTAGTAGGGCGAGCAGCGTAATGGAGTCCCCGGGGCGGACGACGTGAGTGAGAGCCCTGGAGATGCTATTACTTTACCTTTAGTTTTAGTTTAAACCTTTTCTGATTTACTTGAATTTTTAAGAGACTTATTCTCACTATCAGATCTTCTTTCTACATTGAGTTTCACATTCACTTTAACATTTTCTATCACTTTAATTCTTTCAGGAATGAATTTCACAAAAGGGTTAATGGCCTTGATTGGGCTCTTTTGTTTCATGACAGTTACATGTTTGTCTAAGCACACTTTGATCTTAATTGGATGAACTAATTTGATTTATCCTCATTTGTTTCAATTTAAACATTTGGTTTTTTTTGAGGATTTGTTATCAGTGAAACAATTGTATTGGTTTCAATAACTTTAGGTTCATTTGACTCAACAGAGTGAGTGGCTCAGACATAACTGTCTAATTGTCATTGTATGGTGGAGGAAAAAAATTGTATCATATCCTAGCATGTCCTTCGACTCCTTTTGTGAATCAAGTAACTCTTGTAGCTTAGTGGATGAGAATCAAAACTTTGATGTTTCACTTCAGTGGCTGATTGTTCAGCTTTAGTCTTAGTTAACAATTCAGTTGACCTCTCATTCTCAGTAGCTAGAGTATACTTTTAACCATGCAACCTTTTAATATCTTAAAGTAATGACTTGATTTTAATTTCAAAGCTTTTCATTTCATGTCTTAACAATTTATATTTTACTTTTTCTTCTCTGATTTTAGTAACCAGATTGTGATTGTGTTCTCTGTATCCACGTAGTTCATTAATGCATTTTTCACTACAAATAATTGATTTTACCTCAGATGGCATTGGAGTTGGGCCATCATTGATGTGAGCCATGAGTGAATGATTCTGAAATTGAGGTTTGACTTCCTCTGTATACAGGCTCCAATCATAGACTCCATCTGGTCTGATGACAAGTGCATTTGAGGTTGGTTAACTACTTCCATCGGCTTGTTGAATTAGTTGATGCTGACTTTGATGAGATTGTTGATGGTAATGTTGATGTTGAAATTGATTTTGATGACTTTACTGAGGGCTTGAAGTTGATTGACATGGTGATTGATTGTGAGAATTTCTCTGGTAATTATTGTTGCTTCTACGGGGTGCATTGCATTCCCTGTAGAAGTGACTAGTCATACCATAGTTGAAACACTTCACTTTGGATTTGTCATATCCAAGCTTTGTATTTTCATTCAAGCTTAGCTTCTTTCCTTTTCTAATCATGGCCATTTTCCATTGTAGTTCCATTTCATCAGCATCATCTGGATCCATTTCTTCCAAATCTTCTTGTATCAGGTGAGCTGAAGTGAGTCTTCCTCCCAAGTAAGCCTCAGAGCTGGCAACAAACGCATTATAAGTTGCCTTCTGTTCTTCAGATTTTAGATCAACAAGCATGCTAGTTGGTGTGGAAGTAGATGGATTGGATGATGATTCCTTATGTTGTTGAGATGAAGCAAAGAATCCAAAGGTTCTAGATTGATCTCTAGAGGACAGGAAATCATCTTCTTCAGTCATAAAGGCATTTTCCAGAGAATGAGTTTCTGAAGGATTGTCAACTGAGAGCTTCAATTTTTGCTTCTTTCATCCAAATCGAGACCTTCAATTTTTGCTTCCTTCATCAAAATCAGATTTCTGCTTCTTTCATCTAACTCGAGAGCTTCAATTTTTGCATTCATAATGTCTATGCTTGTGCTCTCCAGATAAAGTGTATTCCTTAGCATTGTCACATTTTGCTTCCAACTCTCCGGCATACTGTGTAGCATCTTCTTATTCATTTCCTTTTCTTTGTAAGTGACCCCCATTATATCCAAATCATTCACCAATTGTACAAATCGATGAAGCTATTTTGAGATTGATTCTCCCTTCGTGTGGTGGAATTTTCATATTCGACTAATCAGTTTGTCTTTGTTAATCTCAGTTACCTCACTACTACATTCACACATGATCTGTAGTGCATCCCATACACCTTTTGTTGTGTCATATTTTTCTATACTTTTGAGGACTTCCATCTATTGATCTTCTTATATTCATCATCATGAAGATTCAGACTTGGATCCTCAATGGGAATTCTGACTGTTTTATATTGTGCAACTTGAGCAACATTCAAAGACATTAGAATGTATGGTCCCTTGCATATAAATATCCAATAGTCTGGATCTACACGTATAATATAATTTCTAAACCGGATTTTCCATTGCTTAAACTCATATTTGTGCTTGAGCATAGGTGGTTTAGAAGCATGATCAAGCTCAGCAAAGTTAATAGAATACATGTTAACAAGCTGATTTTAGAAGGTTAGAATATGGATTAATTAGATTTTATGTCCAATAGTTCAAACAGTCCAAAGTCCAGATATATTTGTATGTCTTCTATGAACAGTAGCAGTAGTAGGGTTTATGAACATTTCTCTTTTTGAGTCATTTTTAGTTTATTTTATGTGTTTGTTTTATTTGATTGTTGCTAAGGATCAAAAATCGAGTGATGTTTTTCAATTGTTTCAAACTGAAAAACAACGATGGTTGATGAAGTTTTTTGGTATTTTCAAAAGTATGATATTAGAAGTATAAGACCTGCTAATAAATAACTCAATCACCAGATCAATCGATTTTAATTCAAGATCTGAGAAGATTTTGAGACGAATTCAAGAGCCAAGGCTCTGATACCAATTGACTGGGTCCGAGATTGGATTTCAGCATTTATCTGGTGAAACTATAAATCAAATGATGAACAGATATGTGCAACTCACAACTAAAATGCCAACAGCTGCCGTTGAACATGATCTTGAAGATCTAAATATTAGACTTCTCAATGCTTTACCATCATCTTGGAAACAAACAGTAACACTGTTAAAGCATACTGAGAAATTTCCTATGGATCTTGATCTGTTGATCGCCAAGATTGAGTCAGTTGAGATTAATGAAAGTTCAAGGAACAATGACAGAATACCATCAATGTCTCGGTACAAATTTGTTGCATCTCCTGCTAATACTGTTGAGAATGCTTTTATTGCAAAGAATGAAAATTCACCTGAAGAAGAGGAAGATCTGTTTGTTGGAGAAGGATTCTTTATAGATTCTTCATTTACAAGTGCTCCTGCTTATGCAACTCAACCTTAACCTTAGTCTCCTCCTAATTCTTTAAGTTCTAAAACTCAAACTGAGACTCCATATGTTAACTCTACTAAATCTAGCAAAGTTAAAGATGTTATAAACATCCTATTAGAGGATGAAGAGTCTAAAACTTCCTTTACTGCTTTCATGGCTAGCTTTCAAACTTATCAGGGTAGTCATATAAGAAAATTAGATCTTGTTTTGTAGGACTCAGAAAAACTATTATGTCCACAAGAACTACAAGCCAAGTGCTAATGAGACTGTTGGATTTGACAAGTCTAAGTCGAGGTGTTTAAACTGTAATAGTCATGGACATTTCTTACGGGAATGCAAAGTCCCCAGAAACAATGGAGTAAATGGCCAAGCTAGTTCAAGCAATCAAAGGTTTCAACAATCATCTCAGAAGACATTTCAAAAGCCATATCAAAGTCTTCCAATGCCTGACCTTAAAGATTAATCTAAGTCATCTGATGAGCCAAAGAAAGATCTAGTTGTCAGCATTAAGGACGGATATGACTGGAGTGCTTATGCAGAGCAATTTACTAATGATCTAACCTCTAGTTTATCTCTTATTGCAAAAGTTCAAGGAGAAGATTGGTCAGAGGATTGTGATCGTAAGTTGAAGGTAATATTGAGAATAAAGAAGAAGAATATGACTGGAGTGATAAATCTGATCCTAAAGAGGATTCAAATGAAGTTGCTTTAATAGCACAGTCAAATCAACCAAATGTTGAAACTTCATCCTCTAACTCTGAAACTTCTTTACCTAAATATCCTGAAATACCAACTAAAGTAAGAGAAAACCTATGCACCAATACTATCAAACTTATTCATACAAAATCTGTGAAAAACTTAAGCAAGAGGAATTAATGCATAGTAAACTAAAATCTGACCACAAATTCTGAAATATCAAATGCTGCTACTCCAGTTGATCTTGTTAAAGTGAAAAGTTCCTAAACAATTTTGGAACAACTGGTAAATGAACAAAAAAGAAAAAAGCAGGCTTAGGTTTCACACATGAACCAATGCCTGAATCGATAACTAACACTTTACCAGGGAACTTTAATATGCATGATCACTCTCCTGAAAATAAGGCTAAACTTAAAGCTTACCAAAATAAATCAAGATTTCTGATAGTGAAGAAGAGAATACTAATGTAGAGATCTTTGAAGAAAAATATGTTGAAAAGATCAAAAATGGTCATCCGATAAAAGTTAAATCATATGAA
>BJCN01213315.1:0-10647 GCA_018326445.1 Flaveria brownii
TACCTTATCATCTAATGCCAACATTCAACGCATAGAGCTTAATAGATACCTAATGAAATCACTAATTTATCCCTAGCTCTTCGTTTATATCTTATGAAAGTAACTATATTTCACAAACTAATGATTCAGGTTATAAAACATAAAGTCATAATTTGCATATTTTGTCGGTTACGATGATTTTCTCAAGACTTTCACCGATCTTTTTTTTGTAAATAATTACTTTTGTCTTTTTATCCCAAAACTCTTATTTTCCTTGATAGAAATAAGTTTTCAAAGCTTTCAAAATGGTTTCATTAATAAAATGTCCATTCTTTTTTTAGTAAAATTTGTACTTTTTACGGTTAAATTTGCGAAATAAGGTGACTAACTTTTGATCCTGTGTTGAAGCCTCTTGAATATGTAAATAGATGTTCCTTTTGTTTTCTTGATAGTATAAATAGCATAGACATATATTGTGTCGGTAGACTAGAGACAAGACTTAGTTGAACGAACTTGTAACTGTTTCTACACTTGTATTGTCTTTGCTTACTATCAATGAACAACTATGAATTTTTCTGATTCATTTGCATTGATTTGATTACTTGTGTATGATTTGATTCAATTTCATTACAATATCATCACAAATTGATCCATTTTGATCCTATCAAATGGTATCAGAGTTGTTGGTTCAGTGATTTGAGTTTGTTCGAACTTTCAAGCTCAAAAATCACTTAAATCTATGATTGATAAGCAATTTGATCAAAGAATTGTTGATTTCAATTGTGTTTTATCAATAGAAACATGAATTGAATCACAATTTGCAGTTCAATTCGTACAAAATCAGTGAATTTGTCCAAATTATGTTCGAACTTGTTCTTCATTCTTCGGACTGAATTTCAATCAATTGATTGAATTGTTGTTGTTGTTTGATGAAATTGAAGATAAAGGGCTGATTATTGATCAAATTACTACCTAATTGGAATTTTTAGATCAATTAAACAAGTGTTGAAAAATTTCAGAAGATTTGTGTTCGTTGTGTTCATATGAATCTGTTGAAGTTGGCACATTAGGTTAAAACACTGCTGAAAATTGCCTAAGTGTCTAGGCGCTTGACAACTGTTAGGTGTTTTACCACTATTCAGGTGTTTTTGGTTAGGCGTTTGACCACTGTTGAGGAGCATTATAACTGTTCAGTCTCTTTGGAACTTTTCAGAAACACAGTAATTCTAGGCGCATTACAACTGTTGAGGCGCATTTGAATTGTTTGGGCGTTTTACACCCAGGCGTCTGACAACTATTTGGACGTTTCACAACCATTCAGGTGCATTTCTAGTTGGACGTTTTTAAGAATTATACTAAGATAATCCCTTGGGTGTTTCTAAGTCAAAGTCAGAAGTTTCACAACTATTTGGGTGCTTCATCACTGTTTAGGTGTATCAACTCAACGCTTAGAAATTTTTCAAAATTTAAAAATCCAAAAATATTTTAAATTCATTCTTAAATTCAAAAACTTAAAAAATAACAAAAACATTTTTTCTTAAAATAAATAAATATATATATATATATATATATGTGTGTATATATATATATGTATATATGTATATATGTATATATATATATATATATATATATAATGGTGAAGTCTGAAGATTCAGAGAATAGAGTTCCTAAGCTGAAGAACAGATCTAATTTTAAGAACTGGTCTCTTAGATTGAAACATCATCTTAATTCTATTGACATCGACTTGTAAAAGTCAATAGAAATAGGACCTCACATTCCTATTCCTTCAAATGGTTTGATAGAGGCTTTGTTTACTCTAAAGACTCTACAGAACCATATCCTGAAGATGGATTACAAGGTGATGATCTGAAGAAAGTGAAGAGTGACATTAAAGCTTATTCCTTGATGTGTAAAGGATTACCACTTGAAGTCTTGACTAGACTTGATGGATATCAAATGGGATATACCATGTATAAAGCTTTAAAGATAATATGTGAATGTGGTAAGGAGATCCAAGATCTAAAGAAGTAGAAACTGAAGAGGCAGTTAGAGCTATTTTAGCATTTATCTGGTGAAATAATAAACCAAATGATGAACAGATTCGTGCAACTTACAACTGAGATGTCAACTGTTGGCGTTAAAAATGATCTTAAAGATATAAATCTTAGACTTCTCAATGCTCTTCCATCTTCTTGGAAACAAACAGTAACACTATTGAAGCATACTGAGAAATTTTTCTTATGGATCTTGATCTACTGGTTGCCAAGATTGAGTCAGTTGTGATTGATGAAAGCTTAAGAAACAATGACAGAGCAGCCTCAATGTCTCAGTACCAATATGTTGCATCTCCAGCTAATACAGTGGAGAATGCCTTTATGGCAAAGAATGAGAATTAACCAGAGGAAGAGGGTGATCTGTTTGTTGGAGCAAGGTTCTTTATAGATTCTTCATATACAAGTGCTCCTGTTTATGCAACTCAATCTCAACCTCAGTATCCTCCTAAACCTCAAAGCTCTAAACCTAAACTGAGACTTCATCTATTAACTCTGCTAACACTAGAAAGTTAAAGATGTTATTAACATCCTACCGCAGGATGAAGAGTCCTAAACTGCTTTTACTGCCGTTATGGCTAGTTTTCAAGCATATCAGGGTAGTCATTTAACTCAATTAAATCTTGTTTTGCAGGACTTATTTAAGACGGATCCAACATATGTGGAAAAAATGGATCTAAACTGGAAGATGGTGATCATTGCATACAGGACTCAGAAAAAGTCTTATGTTGACAGGAACTACAAACCAGGTGCTAATAAGGCTGTTGGATTTGACAAGTCTAAGTCAAGGTGTTCAACTGTAACAGCTATGGACACTTCTCACGGGAATGCAAAGCTCCCAGAAAAAATAGAGGAAATGGTCAAGCAAGTTCAAGCAATCAGAGGTTTCAACAATCATCTAAGAAGACATTCCAAAAGCCATACCAAAGTCTACCAATGCCTGAACTTAAAGATGAATCTAAGTCATCAGAAGAGCCAAAGAAAGCTCTAGTTGTTAGCATTAAGGATGAATATGATTGGAGTGCTTATGCTGATCAATTTACTGCTGATCAATTTACTGCTGATCTAACCTCTAGTTTATCTCTTATTGCATAAGTTCAAGGAGAAGATTGGTCAGAGGACTTTGATCCTAAAGCTGAAGGTAATTCTAAGAATGAAGAGGAAGAATATGACTGGAGTGATAAATCCGAACCTAAAGAGGATTTAGAAGAAGTTGCTTTAATAGCACATTCAGATCAACCAAAGGTTGAAATTTCATCTTCTAACTCTGAGACTTCTTCACCTAAATATCCTAAAATACCAGCTGAAGTCAGAGAGAAACTATGCATTAAATCTTGCTTTGAACATGTAGAATATTATCGAACTTAATCATACAAAATCTATAAAAAAACTCAAGCAAGAGGAATTAATGCATAACAAACTCAAAACTGATCACAAAATAATAGAATTTGGAACAGGAGAAAATGACCAAGAATTAGAAATTGTTTCCAAACAACTTGAAGAAATGACCAAGAATTTGGAAAAGGAGAAAATAGCACATGCTGCTACACAAGTTGATCTTGCAAAAGTTAAAAGTTCCAAAACAATTGTGGAACAAATGATAAGTGAAAGAAAGGATAAACAAAAAGCTGGCTTAGGTTTCACACATGAACCAATGCCTGAATCTATAACTAACACTTTACTAGAGAATTTCAATACGCATGATCACTCTCCTAAAAATAAGGCTAAACTTAAAGCCTTCCAAAAGAAAATCAAGATTTCTGATAGTGAAGAAGAGAAAACAAATGTAGAAATCTTTGAAGAAAAAGATGCTAAAAAGATCAAAAACGGTTGTCCGATAAAAGTTAAATCATATGAACCAAGACAGAAAAGTAAAAAAACTTTTGTTCCAAAAGAATCTGTGTCGGAAGAAGTGATGATCAGAAACAAAGATAAAGCAAAACAAGAAAAACGAACATCAGAGGATTCAAACTAGTATGATCTGAAAGAGAAAGAAAATGAAAAAGAATCTTCACTAAAGATGTTCAATTTTAAATAAAATCAAGTTCTACAAAATCAAGGAATCAAAGAAGAAGAAGAAAATCAACTAAAGCTAAAACTAATCAAAATAAAAGTCAAGAAAATCAGACAAAAACAACAAATCAAGCAACAAACTTTAAACCAATTAAATTTGTGTCTGCTAGTATGTTGAACATGAACTCAATTCGAGAATCTAAACAAACTCCTAAGGACAAATCGAACTATGATCTGAAAACAGGTTTAGATTCGAAGTCTTCCGCTGTCGTTAAATGATTTGTCTAAGGAATAAAAGAATGAAGTTGATGTACAAAAGTCAAAAATTAATATGCAAAAGAACAAATTATCAAATCAAAAACAAAATTTGTCAAATAAAGAACAATAGGTTAACTTTTTGACGCCTCAATCTAAACAAGTATCAAAGGTTGCGTCAACATCAAAAGTTAATAAACAGTTGTTTAAAACACCACAGACGTACTGTGAAATCTATGATATGTATAATCATAACACCGTTCATTGCTTTTTCAACAAGTACTGTCACAAATGTGATATGAGAAATCACTCAACAACAGATTATTATTTTAATAAATACTATACCTTCTGTGATGAAAGAACTCACAATATAGAAAATTGTTACTTTAGGAAGACTTCACCAAGGATAGGATTTGCCAATACACAATTGAGCAAAGGTTATGTTAATCCTCAGTTTAGAAGAAATCAAACTGTTGGGTTTCAAAGATTAACTAACCAACCTTTCTTAGGTTTGAGATCTTTCAAAAGAAATGATTATGTAAGACCAAAACAATATATTCAAGATCAATTCATTCCAAGGTCTGTGAGAATGAATGATAAAAATGTTGGAAATAAACATTTTTCAAAAATTGGTCATTCAAAAAGTATGAACTTTCTTAATAATGGTAAAAAATTTATGCATAACAGAATTGTTAAATTTATTAAAAATAAGCCTGATGTGAAAAAACATCATTTTAAGCAATTTACCATCATTGATAAGTTTGGAAAACCCAAGACCATCTCGGCTTGGATAGATAACTCAACTTAATTTCTTTGTTTTGGAGGTACGCCCGAGAAGGCCTATCAACACATGGGGGGTGTAGCCGGCACATGACAGGAAATCATGCCTTGCTTCAATATTTTAAGTTAAAAGATGGTACACATGTCGCCTTTGGTGGTGATGTAGGAAGAAAAATCACAGGAGAGGGAACAGTATCCAACGGGATAATAAGATTTGATAAAGTCAACTACTGCTCATAGTTAAACTTTAATTTGTTAAGAGTTTCCTAAATTTGTGATAAATCCTATTCTGTTCTTTTTTATTATTCTTTTTGCTATGTTTTGAAGCCAGGTTTTTAGATTAGCAAAGACTGGGTGATTGTTAAAGCTATTAGGGATCGACATGTATACAAACTGGATATGTCTCAAGTTGATCCATCTACAAAAACAACTTGCCTCATTGCTAAAGCTTTAAGACGAACGTCAGCTTTGGAATAGATGTCTCAGGCATTCCAACTTCAAGAATATGTACAATATTGTAGCAGGAAATCATGTTATCGGTCTTCCAACTAAGAAGTTTGCCACTACTGATCACTGCTCATCATGTTTAAAGGGGAAACAACACAGAGCGTCTTCTAAGTCCAAGCAGATAAACTCAAATTCCAAACCCCTACAGATGTTGCATATGGACCTTTTTCGGCCAACCAACGTGAATAGTATTGGAAGAAAATCTTACTGTTTAGTTATCATTGGTGACTTCACAAGATTTTCATGAGTTTTGTTTTTAAATGCTAAATCTGAAACAACTGAATTATTAAAAGAATTCATCATAAAAGTTGAAAATCAATTAGATCAAAAAGTGAAAATAATAAGAAGTGATAAGGGTACGGAATTTAAAAATACTAATACTGACATGTTTTGTGCAGAAAAAGGAATTGCTCATCAGTTCAGTGCTCCCAGAACTCCACAACAAAATGGAGTTGCTGAAAGGAAGAATAGAACTTTGATTGAGGCTGCACGATCCATGTTAGCAGATGTGAAAATTTTTGTCACTTTCTGTGATGAAGCCATATCGACTGCGTGTTTCGTTCGGAATCGTACTTTAATTGTGAAAGACAAACTAAAAACTCCTTATGCGTTGATGTTTGGCAGGAAACCAAACATAGATTTTCTTAACTCTTTTGGTTGTCCAGTTATGATTTTAAACTCAAGTGATCAACTAGGAAAATTTGATGCAAAATCTGATAATGGATTTTTTCATCGGATATTCATCTGTTGCAAAAGCCTATCGAGTTTATAACTCTAGGACAAATGTTATACTTGAAACATTCAATGTTAAATTCTTGGAAAATTAATTTCCATCAGTTTCAAATAGTCAAGCATGGTTATTTGATTTAGATTCATTGTTAAATTCTTTTCAATCTAACTTGTTGATCAATCTAACTTGCTTGATTCTACAGGTAAGAAGAAACCTCAAGGAGATCTCGGTTCTTGCAGCGATGATTCAAATTCTAACGATACAGATGACTCAAGCCTAGATTATCCATTTTTCTCTTTTGTCAAAGATTCAATAATTCAGTTTAATAATAATGATCAATCTCATCAAGATGAAGATCATTCAGTTTCAGAAGATCAAGATGTTTCATAACCTATTCCTAATGATGGTATTGAAGTTGTACAACCTGAGTCTGGATCATCATCTATTTCTCGTGATGTAGTTGATTCTGGTAATCTTGATTATTTTATCAACTCACCAACTCAAGTTCCAAATTTCAATCCACATTCTTCAAGCCTATTGTATCAGCTTTCCAACTTGAATTAAACAAATCTGGATGTTCATGTTCAAGGGATTGAGATTCCATCATTTCATATTCACAAGAACCATCCAACATCTCAGATTATTGGTCCTTTGAATAAGAGAACTACGAGATTCCTAAAAACGTTACCGAAGCGTTAAAGAACAATAGTTGGATTGAGGCTATGCAAGAAGAATTATTGCAATTCTGCAAACAGGAAGTGTGGAATCTTGTGGATTTACCTGAAGGAGAAAATGCCATAGGCACAAGATAGTTTTTCAGAAACAAAACAGATGATCGAGGTATAGTTATTAGAAATAAAGCGAGACTCGTTGCACAAGGATACACTCAAGAAGATTGTATTGATTATGATGAAGTATTTGCTCCAGTTGCAAGACATGAATCAATTCTTGTCTTCCTGGCTTATGCATCACTCATGAAATTCAAAGTGTATGAAATGGACGTTAAAGGTGCATTCTTGTATGGTCCAATCACCGATGATGTGTATGTGAATCAACCTCCGGGTTATGAAGATTCAGAATTTCCACATCATGTGTACAAGCTTAGCAAAGCTTTGTATGGACTCCATCAAGCCCCTAGAATCTGGTATGAAATATTGTCACAACACTTAATCCAATATGGATACACGCGAGGGAAAATCGATCCAACTTTATTCATAAAGAATGATGCTGAAGATCTCTGATGTGTACAAATGTATGTCGATGATATCATATTTGGTTCTCTAAGTCCAAAATTGTGCAATGAATTTAAAGAAATAATGAAGTCTCGATTTCAAATGAGTTCTATAGGAGAAATAAATTTCTTTCTTGGACTTCAAGTCAAGCAATCTGCAAATGGTATTTTCATCAATCAAGAGTAGTTTGTTGACAAGCTCTTGAAGAAATTTAAACTGTAAGATTGTCAGTCCGTTAGAACTCCAGCTGACGTAAACACCAAGATTGAGCCTGATAGGAAAGGAAAATCTATAAACCAAACATTATACAGATCTATGATTAGTTCAGTGAGGTATCTTACTATATCAAGACCTGACATAATGTATGCTATTTGTGTCTATGCTAGGTATCAATCAGACCCGAAGGAATCCCACTTAAATGATATTAAAAGAATATTCAGGTATCTCAAAGGTAAACTGGCTTTAGGGTATGGTATCCTTACGAAGGAAACTTCGAGTTACATGGATATACTGATAGTGATTATGGAGGATGTTGTCAAGATAGTAAATCTACTATGGGTGGTTGTCAGTTTTTAGGACACATATTAGTCTCATGGCAATGTAAGAAACAAACAAATATCTCCGTTTCAACCGCAAAAGCTGAGTACATAGTTACTTCAGCAGGATGTTCTCAAATCCTTTGGTAACAAAACCAACTGCTGGATTACGGGTTCAACTTTCTTAAAACTCCAATTTACATTAATAACACCGCTGCTATGTTCATTACAGCTAATCCTGTCCAATATTCAAAAACAAAACATATCGAGATTCGATATCATTTTCTCAGAGGTAATTCTGAAAAAGGTTTAATCATTCTGATTCAAATTGCAACTGAAAAACAGTTGGCAGACCTTTTTACTAAAGCCTTCTTACCAGGACGGTTTGAGTATTTGGTAGAGGCAATTGGTCTTATTAACCATGGGTAAAACTGGTTTTTGATCATTTCAGTTAATTGAGTCTTAATATGATCAGAACCCTCCCTTAACTAAATAGGACACAGAAAGAGAAACTATCAAAGTTAATTGCCTAATTGTATTTTGTGTGTGCATGATTGTTTTAGAAAAAGCAAAACCAAATATAAAAAAAGAAAATTAAAAATCAAAAGATAAAAATATAAAACAAAAACTACAAAAATAGAGTTTTTCTTTGTTAATTCATTATTTAGGAATGAATATGTCTTTGCAATATGTTAGAAATGATAGTACATTAGTCGTATCAATTGCATATTTCACTCGACAATAATGTCTGACATGATCATATATGATATGTAGGCAAATTCATGCAAATATAATGAAAAAGTAAATTCTTGTGATTAAACTAAATCAACTATGCATGTAGTGTGTTCATCTTTGTACTAATGAGTAGTATTAGCATATCAGATTGATTGCTTTTAAAGTTACAAAACTCACACATGGTGGTGATATGAATAACCATGAGATCTGTTACAAGCATCTACTCACTTCTCTGTTATGAGCGATCATAGACCTGAAGTGCTGAGATATCCTTTGTTGTAAGTGATTACAAACCTGGATATTCTCCTTTGATGCAAAAAGATGCCAATGTGCAGAACCCATTCAAATGGATGGTTAGAGATTATCAAATGGTTTACCCATGATACTTCTAAACTAAATTATTAACATGAACGTTGGTTATGAATATATGTCAGGTTAATAAGTTAAGAAAATGTGCTTACTTGCATACCTTGATGATAGTTGATCTCTCTAAATCTATGTGTGAGTCACATCATGTCATATCTAACTGTAAGGCCACGTTCCCGAGCACCTCACAGTTGGTCATTCATCGCACATAAAACATACATTTATTTAGAACATCATAACGGAAATTAATTAAAACCATTTCATATTTATCAATGACAGCTTTTGCAAAGTAATACAATACAGTTAACTGTTACAAAATATCATAATTGCATTACATCAAAAAAATGTCATTGTTATACTAATGGATGCCATCCTAAAAATGCCAAGTAGCTGCCCCGTGCCATCCTCAGCAACACTTACCTGCCAACTGGAAAATTGCATAAAAGTCAGCGTTGCTGAGTGAATCCTAGTTTTATAAATAAAATACCTTACTTTCGTTAAAACATTTCTTTACTTTCATACGCGATCATGCATCATACGTACAGATGGAAAATATTATTATTAACTTTCATTATCATTCATTTTTCCATCACCATCATATTCATAGCATTTCATTCACATTCTCTTTCATGTACATTCTTTCATTTCACGCTTGTCATTAACATTCTCTTTCGTATACATCCTTATACTTTACATTATCTGGTACTTTCGTTCTCATTCTTTCGTAACATACTATACATCATTCTTTTACTTTCTTACTTTCTTACTTTCTTTCTTTCTTTGTGCGTTACGTCATTCTTTTACGTTCATACAGATCAATGAACAATACCCCGAACATTGTGCACGAAGCTGATGCTGGGCCTGTGGTAATTAAACCACTAACATTGTGCGCGAAGTTGACCCAGTCACCTAGGGCAAGTCATCTCTCCTATTCATTCAAACCAATTAGTAGTACCCCGAACATTATGCACGAAGCTGATGTTGGGCCTGTGGTAATTAAAACACGAACATTGTGCACGAAGCTGACCCAGTCACCTAGGGCATACCAAAGGTCTTGTCAATCTCAATGATTGACCCTGTGTGCATCATTTGGTGTAGATAACCCGCATCACAGTTGAGCTAATGACAACATGGTCGGGCACCTCATTTCTATTTGCTTGCAAGCCATTCTTTCATTCATTATGTTTTACTTTTCATATTTGTTATCTTTCACTTTGTTACGTTATTCTTTACGTTCTTTCATACATTAGTCATACTACGTAAATTAATAACATAATATTTAACGTATTTTATAATATACTATAAATACATTTGAATACTATTAAAAGATAACACATTATACATATATACATACCATACATCAATCATACATTCCATAACCCTAAACCATCCCATAATCATGCTTAAAATGGGAAATCATAGCCCATGGGTCAAATCAGGGTTAAACCCTACATTTCTGGTCT
>BJCN01213355.1:1766-14105 GCA_018326445.1 Flaveria brownii
TTGAATCTTCTAAAAGAAGTATTTGATTAAATGATTACCGAGCTAATGGTAGATGACTAATATGCTTAAAATGGCTAATGAATACTAAAATTGTTATTACTCTTTTGGGTTTGCAAGAGTTGATAGAACCAATGGTCCAATTAGCTAATTAGTTTATAACTTTTTTTTACATATGTTACGGTTATTTTTTTAATATAATTTAAATTAAACATTTTTTTGGTCTGCCCTTGTCTAGCAGGGAAGAATGGTAATAGTCTCATAAATCAACCTTTGATTTATAAAGGAGGGAAACAATATTTAGGTCCTCTCTTAAAAGCAGAACCTATGCGTTTCTAATCGAGCACCCCCACAACGACCGGCCTGACAGGATGCAAAATTATTCAATACAAATGAAGCTTTTAAATTTAAAATACATTTATAAAAATGAAAGTTTTAATAGAAAAACTTTCACAAAACTAATAAAAAGCTTCACTATTTTATAAAATACTTGTTGGGAATTATATATATTGTAAAAGCCGACTGGTTTACGATGGGATGATCAGGAAACGAGTGACCTAATGCTGTTGTGACAAGTGGTGAAGCAAAAACTCAAAGCCTCTCATGTGCATGCTCAAAAGATTTAACATGAGGACGTTAGCATGTTGGCAAGGGAAGTTCACTTAGGCTAATTCTTGGCTTTTTTGTTTTACTTACCATTTTATTAGTTTTTTTCTCACATTTAGTGCCACTATAGTTAGTTTTGTTAAACTCCAACATAAAAATTCATATTTGCACTTTTGGCTTAAATTTCTGTAAAAGGTTTTTGTTAGATAACTTTTTTTACTATTTAAATAAAAAATTTAAATGATTTAATAGAGTAATTAATATTATTTTTCTTATAACATTAAACTAGGTAATTATTTTATTTTTGAAAAAAAGGATTTCACGTGTAACACATTTCATGTTTTTTGGTATTTTCGAACGTACTCTTCGACATGCTTATTTGTGATCATCATTTAATGGTATCGTTAAGTTTTGAGCCAACGCGGTGCGAGTTTAAATTACTAGTTAAATATTTATTATATTAAATGCCCAACTATTTATTAATTTACTAAATTTGTTGCTCACCAGCTACGCTAAAAGTGTGTGAACTTTCTTTTAGTAAGATGTTATCTATGATATATTCTATATCTTGGTTCTAATTTATATATTAAAGAATTTTCTTTTAATTAAGTGGGCAACTTTGATATATACTAATATCTCAAATCTTATATATTTTATGATTCTGTTTAAAAATAAAAGTATACTATATACAAGCAATTAGTTATTTTTGAAGTTTAAAGTATATAAGAAATTGATTATATGGTGTGATGGTTCTATATGGTTATGACCATCTCTTAAAGGCGCCTATATATGAACAGTGGCGGAGGTTGAACATTATCGTAAGGAGGAGGGGACGAAATTAATATTTTTTAGGGGGGACTCGATATTTTTATAAAAATTCATAATATCGGGTCAAAAATTTACACTACTGAACTAAAATTTAACACTACCGTGAAGTTTCCCATGAGTGAGAATGAAGATATTGTTTTTGAAAATAGTGTAGAGGAGCAGGGTTTATGATTAAAGGTGTAGATGAGCGTCAATAAGATTTTAGGGACAAAGGTATCACTGGATTTGTCAAAGGCATTATAGCCCAGCGGCATCTTGATGGTGGGATAATACTTAGGGCCTATTAGGTAATGGGTTCGAATCTCACAAAGGGGGGTTTTCTCATAATTATGAGTTTCCTCCTGAATTGGTGACTTGGTGGTGGAATATGATCGCGTGGTAACACTGGTGGCACGATGATACTCCAGTGATCCGTGAGTGATTCCAATTTAATCGTAAAAAAAAAAGAAAAAAAAATAGGTATCACTGGATTTTCATTGACATTTAACGGGGTGGACGAATAGGACTCATAACAATGGGTTGGAAAGAAGTGGGGTTATTTTTTTATATTTATTAAATTACATAACCAGTGCTGAGTTAATTAAAATGATAAAAATAGTTATTTAAAACTAACTTAATAGTTTTTTAATGTAAGTTAGTGTTAGAGTTTAAAATGTTCAGAATTTAATCATATATTTTTTCAATCAAATAACAAATAGGTTATTTTGATCAAACCAAAAATACTATTTGTTTAATTAACTTTGGTAGTAATTTTGATCGCATGTCAACCCAAGTTAACTTAAAAAAGTGACTGCACGTGTCACTATTAGCCATAACTAAAAAATCAGTTTTTTTACACTCTCATCATGACTAGGGTAATCTTAAAAAATCAACTAAAATACATGTCCATAAACAAATAAATATTGTAATATAAGTTGTACCAAACTCAACTTAAAAGATGGTATCTCATTAAACCATCTCTATACTTGCAAAAATCAAACTACATAACTTGTAATGTCGTTTCAATATCGCTTTCATTATTGGTATTAAGAAGAGGATACAAATATGACACTATTACTTAAAACGAAAAACTTATCTAACATTACTAGTTATGTTGCTTGTTATATTTTATGTTTAAACAGTTAATTTTTTTTTTTTTTGAAAATTAACTAATATATTTAATTAGCATAACTAATATATTTAATTAATTGATTTGGGACAATGATCCATAAGACCATCCTTATTTGCGCCCCCTTGTTACAAGGATTAGTGCCCATACCCCCATGCTACCGAGTCTTCGTCCTACGTGTCATGTGTCGGAATATTTCGAAAAACTGATTAACTCCTTTTTTTTATATAATTGTCATTATAATTTATTAGTTTTTAGTGGTTAAATATTTAAATGTATGTTATTTATTGAACTAATCGTACTGTTCCGAATATTCTTGTTAGTTGTAATTGCATAAGACTGACACTTTAACTGAATTTTGATTTCCACTTTGTTCTCGGATAATTTTATAAACACATCTACGTTATTATCCGAGTATTATACGAGTTAAATAAATAAAAATATTAAATAGTTATTAGTTAAAATTAATCAATTATAAAACGATCTTTTAATATAATATATGATTGACATTACATACGACGGTACGAGTGATAAAAGAATGATATCATTTTTTAAACTTTTTTTGTTTTTTTTTTTTTTTTTCAAAAAAGTTGGGTTTTAAACAAATTGTTTCATAACAATTCGTTTTTAAAAAAAAATGCCATTTTTAATAATTTATTTATCATAATTTTGAAATTTATTTACTTTTGTTTCATAAGAATTTTATTTTTAAAGCCACAGGCTTTAAAATATATTGTGCTTTTTAAAAGTTTGATAGTTTTTTTTGAAAAAGTTTCTTATTTTATAAAAAAATATTTTTTTACGAATTACATTTGTAAAAAGATCACTTTTTAAAATATTTATATTTGTAATATGAAAAGAATTAAATAATATCATTTATAGTTAATGTAATATTTATTATGAGAGATAAATGACATAAAACTTAGTAGCTTTAAAAATTATGACAAATGACATAAAAACATTCTTTTATTAGTATTGATATATTGATATATTGATAGACAATAAAACTTTCCAAAAAGAAAATTCATAATTTTCAAAGAAAAACTGATTTATTTAATAGTTTCTAGCATGGTGCTAGATTAGAACCTACATACTACATCAAATACAAACGAGCATTTCAAACTAACACTTGAAATTTCCCCTATTTTTATCTAAGAAAGTTACTCGTGTTTATTTCCTCTATTATCCTTTCTAGATTTAAATGTTCTGTTGTTGAATTTTTTTCTATTTTTTATTTTTGCTTTCCAAATAAATCACAACATTGTCAATCTTCACCGAGTTTCCCAACGTAGGCGAAAGTTTACACCTAAGTATTGATTTTGTTCTCTGTCACAGTTGAGAATTGACAAGACACCCGTAAATGATCTACAAATTCCAGTGAGACTCTACAACTAGCACTGCTCTTGTTGGGATTTTTATATTAATCCGCTCTTCGTCCAAAAAAACTAACCTTTAACAGAATTCATAAACTATCTGGATTAAACATAGTTCTATTCTATATCAACACTAATGGATTTGAATGAATGTAAAACATACCTAGGATCATGGATGGGCAGGCCCGGCTTAATAGTAGTCTTGGCCCAAGCTAGGGTTTTGCGTCTCCCAAAACTATAGGGCCTTCAATTTTTGATCCAAACTATATGGTCTCTCAAGTATCAAGTTCTAGAATTCTAATTTCTAAAGCAACCAACTAGCCAAGCGGGAGTTCAATACTTCAATCTGCAATATGTTCAATTTTTCATCCTCATTTCCTCAATCGCCCGGCCTAAGTCCCTAATCGGCTAGCAGATGAGCCGATCGACCTTCACCGCTTCACGAGTTCACGGCTGTGACTTTTCAGATTCACGCTCGAGATCATCAAGCGACAAGCATTCTCGGTAATCATCACGCATTGACGCATCACACATGACTTTTCGACAGCTTCAAGCATGGTTACGAGTAGCAGTCTACAGTCGACACTCGACCCCTTCGATTCAACCTACAAATAAGTTGGCCGCCCTGCCCTGCTTGCGAACAATGAACCCACGATTTGTGATTTGGATATTGCGATTAAGAAGATCAGAAGGGTTGTGTATCGATTTGTGATTCTGTGGTTAACTGAATGTCTGGATATTGCGATTAAGAAGGTCTACTCAGGTTATCACTTTGTGTTTCAGTGATTTTGTGGTTATCTCTTCAGTCATCAGGTTAGTTTTCTTGTTTCTTATTCAAATGACTTATTGATTTGCTACTGAATTGGTTATTTGATTAATTGTTTTGCATCTGAATTGGTTATTAGTTTTCTGTTTTTAGATTAGTTTATTTTATTACCTCATTGTTTGAATCTAATTACTTGATTAGTTTACACTACATACTATAACTAGGAAGTAGGAACTGTAACTTGATTGCTTAGAATTTAATCAATGTATAACAATGTCAAACCGAATCCGTAAGTTTGAATGTGGTGCATATCAATTTATTGCCGATCCAAGCCCGGATAAAAAAGGAGGGCTTATCAATAGTCTTTTGATGCCTCATATTTTTTATTCGCTATGGGCCTTCAAAAACGTTAAGCCGACCATGTAGATGGGTCAAGCCTAAAGCAACTAAAGTCCGCTTTAGTCCCCCAAAATTTTCAAGAAATCAGTTTATATATATGGATTGTGTTGATATATTTAGGCATTATTCTAAAAATATTTATACAAAAGTTAACTCCACCAATAATAATTTTTTTTAAAAAAAAATTGTCGACGCCAAGTCCGAATAGATAATGAAGGTTTATTTTTTCACACAGGTCCCATATTTAAAGCAGCATAAAATCATAAATAGCATGAAAATAAAAAACAACACAAGAATATTCATAGAAGTAGGAGACAACCTGTCTCAACTTTGAATATTTATGAACAATATCATAAAAGATTGTAATAACCCTATAGCTCTATTTATACTATACTAATAACTTTCTCCATAAGCTGATACATTAGAACTCAATACAATATAAACAAATAACTACTCTCCCAAAACTCTAACAATATAATCTAAATAAACAATACAATAATCCATTTAAGTAAAATGTTCAGCTAATTTTCTTAGTACACAAATCAAGATTAACCTTCCAACAATCCCACCCTTTATTCTTGATATGTGCCATGTGAATCTTGATTTTCCAACAACACTTGTTCTCATAGACTTTTGAATTATCTCTCACGGATGTAATGTCTTCTTCACTTCGTTTGAACCGCTCATAGGTTCAAATACTCGATTCAGCCTTGAAGTTGTACTCAAAACAATCAACGTTATTGTATTGCTTTAACATTTCAATAAAAATACCTTTTTTTCTTCGTGTCTATTCACGTACAATAAAAAAATTACCTAATGTTTGACTTTTCTTGTAGTAGCCAACTTGTCTGCTCGTTGATTACACACAAATTACTAGATCACATCGATCTGTTCCTTCTTGTACAATCTTATTTGTTGAATTGCACAACTCTAAATCAAACTGCAGGCTAATCAATCTTCTTGTGTTATTGGTGGTTTTGATTTTCCGCTTCTTACCTAATAACTCGCTGATAACTAGCTCATAACTGGCTACGCACCTAGTTTGTTTCAACACTATGACCTCGTCCTTGACTAGCCCATTGATCGTCAGAACTCGCACCACCGGTTCATCAGTTTGTATTTTTTTTCATCTGGTTGAGCAAACAACAGTCTTTCTTTCCTGATATTAGGTCATCTTAACTAGCTCTGATACCAATTGTTGACACATGCTTCATTTTTAAAGCAACACAAAATCATAAACAACACGAAAATAAAAACAACACAATAATACTCAGGGAATTAGAAGACAACAAGTATCAACTATATATATCACTAGGTTACAACCATGTGTATTACATGGGTTGAATAAATAAAAATATTAAATAGTTATTAATAAAAATAATTAAATTATAAAACGATCTTTTGATATATGATATGATTGACATTACGTACGAGTGATAAATTGACGATATCATTTTTCAAACTTTTGTTTGATTTTTTATTTTTCTCAAAAAAAAGTTAGTTTTTAAACAAATTGTTTCAAAAACAAGCAGTTTTTTTAAAGTGTCGGTTTTCATAATTTTTATTTTAACTTTGAAATTTAATTAATTTTGTTTCATAAGAATTTTTTTTAAAAATCTACAGGTTTTAAAATATATTATGTGTTTTAAAAGTTTGATCTTTTTTTGAAAAGGTTTTTTATTTTATAGAAAATTATTTTTTTATAATTTTGCATTTGTAGAAAGATCTTTTTTTTTAATTTAATAAAAAATATTATTATTTGAAAAAAATTAAATAATATTATTTATAGTTAATGTGATATTTATTAGGGGAGAGAAGTCGAAAAATAAAATTTAGGGTTGTAGAATTGTGATAAATATCATACAAAAATCTTATTTTATTAGTATATATATAAAATAGATGAGCAAAACCATAAAGTAATACAACCACCTTACATCTTTTTTTTATGCTACACTAATAATTTTCTCCCTAAGCTAATACATTAGAACTCAATATACACATTCCATATAAACAAATATCTACTTTCGTAAAAATCTATTAATACAATCTAAATTAATAAAGAATACAAAAATCCAATCAAGTAAAATCTTCCAACAATAATGTAAACTTTATAAAAACCCTCGACTTTTTGGTTCACTTACTACTCAAAACAAATTTATAAGTTTTGAAACACCCCTGCCTGAAACATCACCCAACCACGTCATCTATCAATACATTCCAAAATATTACAATTGTTTATCACCTCGTAACATTGTGGTAAGTAGGGTTGTTCAAACCGTTTGACATTCGACGCTCGCTCGGCGTTCGTTCGGAATTTGCTCGAAAAATGCTCGTTTGAATTTTTGCTCAGTTGTAAACGAGCCGATTGGCTCGGATCGTTTTGTAAACGAGCCAAGCACGAGCAAAGGTCCGCTCGGTTCGGTTCGGATCGAATTAATATGTATATAGTTTATACATAGTGCTCTAGTAGATTTTATCCATTATATGCAAATATATAATTATATTTATGCATACTTGATCAATCAACCTAATAAAGAATTCTTTTAAAAGATATTTTTTCTAAACCGTTAAAAGATATAATTATATTTTTTCTACACTTAATATAAAAGTGAAATCCTAAGCCGTTAAAAGATATTTTTTCGACCATCTCCCGCTCTCACCGTCACCTGCAATATGATATTCGCATTATTGGCTACAGATTTAGTTAGCTTCATCGTCAGTCACAACGTGTTGTCATCCATGAAAGTATTATGTAATGAAATGTGGCTGATTTTTAAGTTATTAAACCGTTTGTTTGCGCTCGCTCGACGTTCGCTCAAAAATTTAACGCTCGAAAAATGCTCGTTTGATTTTCGGCTCGGTTGTAAACGAACCGATCGGCTCGGTTCGGTTTGAAAATGAGCCAAACACGAACAAAGGTCCGCTCGATTCGGCTCGGCTCGTGAACAGCCCTAGTGGTAAGTTTCCTGATTTCTATTTCTCCATCCAAAATCTTCTCCAACTCCATCTTGTGGCCAATACGTTATCTTGTCTACACACACAATCCGCCAACCTACATTTCTTTTGTGATTCCTAGGTGAATATATTTGAAATAACTCCTTTTTCATTCCTTTTTCTAGCTATTGTCTAAACCAAAAAGTTCTTTCCCCATTTCCTTGAACATTCTTTTAACAACTCGTGTACTCCAATGTTAAAAGCTTCCAAGTTTCTTACCACTTTGTTAACATTCTTCTAGACTCCGGTTACCAACTTTTTGACCGGAAAAATCTCCCAATTTTGCATGCAGAGGACAGATAATAATCAGTGGTGGAGTTTGAGCATTATCGTAAGGGGGGCGGGGGCGAAATTAATATTTTTTAGGGGGACGAACTCGATATTTATATCAAAATTTACACTACCGGGTAAAATTTTTCACTACCGGACCAAAATTTACACTACCGGTCCATTGTCAAAAAGTTCTATGCCTATTTCTTCAAAACTTTAGCCAGAAAAATCCTCAAGAACCAATAGATCGTCTATAATGTTTCTTTTAAAAATAAACGCACTTCGTTGAAAACCAAACGAGCCAACCTTTTAAGTCTTTTGCTAAGATCTTTGCAGTCACCTTATATACCCCCTAAAGGATCCATCTGATTCAACATCAACAAATTATCCCAAACCTCTTTTTGGTAATTATTAATCAAACGTATTATATCTTATTATCTTGTTTTGAGGATGTGAGTCAATGAGCCAGCACTCTTATTTTAAGAGGGGCCAAAGCCCATACAACGAGCAGATGTAGCCCACGGGAAGAAACTACGCATTGAAAGCTTTCTTAATTTAGTACATTTGTCCTCGTAAGTCTTGATTTTCTTGGGTTTAAATTAACCGGAAACGTTTTATATATTGTCGCTTTTTGAGTTTTCGATAGTAATATAGTGAGTTATTTTTAATACTTTAGGTTGAAAACACGTTTTTAATAACTCTTTTTATTTCATTATCCAACACTTGATAACCCTTTGAGAAGAAATTTGGCTGATGAAAACGAGAAAATAAATAAAGAGAATAAGTAAAATATTGAGAAATTAACTTAAATGGTGACACTTTAATTTATTTGAGGGTGGATATATTAAAAATCAAATAAAATAAAGTTCTCCAACTTAACTTCCATATTTAAGAGTGGAAATGTTTCAAATCAACATTTCCGATACTTAATATTGAACAATAATTTTCAATTAATCTATACTATATATAAAGTATATGAGAGGGGTATTTTAAGATACCATAAAATTAAAAACACTTACTATATTCAATGCATAAAATACAACTACTTTTAAGGGTAAAATAATATTTATAACATTATTTACACATTACCCATTATTACACTTACTAATATTTACATAAAATTTTATATTATCTACCCATGCACCAAAAAAACTTAATATGTTTTAAGATTTCAGCTCTATCTTTTAATCTATTACATTAAAAAACGTTTGAGACTACAACTTAACTTTTTTTATTTTTAAACATTTTGGTGTAAACTTTTTGCTGAAACAATCTATATTTTGTGAGGTACAATAAATTAATGTATATATACAAGTCGTCATGCAGAACTCATTTATCTATTGTTTTAAATTTTGGCTTAGAAAAAACATAATAAACTTTTGTAAAACTACTACAAGAATAATAAAATATTAAATGAACGTGTCAAATGTAAAATGTCGTCTCGCTGCATTGCGCGGACACCCTTCTAGTCTTTAATATATATATATTTTTACATTCCACTACCACTTTTTAATTTTAAGGTTAAACATCAAGTTTTTACAATAACTTTGTAAGATGTTATATAGTGCAACTGATAAAAGCTTAATACCTAATATGCAGCACATAATTACTAAGTATAAATACAAAAGGTAAAAAAATTAAAAGATATAATATACAAATTGTTATTAAATAAAATAAATTAAAAGTTATTATATTCAACCAAATAATCTAGTAAACGAGTATTTTTAATCAAGTAATAGGATTGGGTAAATAGATATACGTATTAATCCCATAACCATCCTATACCCGCAAAAAAATATATATATAAATTAATCTCGTACTCGATCCCATACCCATAGCAAATATATCATTCAAGTTTGAGTGTCATCCTTACCATCAACTTTCTAATATTCACATGTATACATACAAAACTTACTAGCACTCAATTTGTATGTTCCAAACATCAACATACTTTAATTTTTCAACGTGACTGGTTCATACTTGGATTGACATCATTCAACTGACGCATAGCGATTCATTCATTGCATCCGCATATTTTAGTAATGGACCAAACAGTGATAATTCAATCTTCAATACTCTATGTTGGTTGCATTTTTTAACGCTGTCATCACTACTCTTGTTTTCTTATAAAGTCTAAAAATTATTATGTTTTTCTTACAGCAGCTCCATACTTCAAAACTTAAGAGGTTTGCCCCATGAATATTTACATTTTTACTTACTTTATTTCTAAATATGTTTTCCTTTTTTTTAAACAGCAGAGAATTCCAAACTTAACGATCTATCGAGACTGGTTACACTGGAGCTAGCCGTCCGTTGTAAGTCAAACCCCCATATGCGCGGGAATACCATTACAACATAATTTTATCTATATTTTCATATAAATTTAATTCAAATAAATAACTACTTTTTATAAAAGTTTTCCCACATACATAATCCATAGAACACTAAATAAAGTTATACCAAATTTTCGAAATCGATTATCAAAATTCTTGAAATAGTTGTGCATCTGCTCCGATTTATGAAATGTAAACTCATTGATTCATTGTTAAAAGAATCTCTGAAGTCTGACATTTGATTGGATTCATATATCATCAACGCAAACACTTCTAAACATAATTAAGTGGCATATGCAAATAAAATAAAATCGAATTGCTATAATCAAATTGAAAACGGTAATAAAATTGCGAAAAATATAATCAGATTTGGAGATCAGAGGTTGGTTAATAAGTTATCGGTCACGGTTAATTCAGAAACACGGACCAATTAATTGCTCATCATTTCTCCAAATTCACAAACGATAAACGTAAATCAACAAATAGTCATTCACCTGGTCAAAATTGGAATATTTGTTCATCATCAGAGACTTAAATACCAATAATCACAAACAAATTGTCGATCATTTTGTTGCAGTTAAGTTTCTCATCATTTGATGGAACAAAAGACAACCAACTCTTACAAATTCAAAACAAAAAATTAAGGAAACTTGTACCTCAATTCGATACAACAGTTGCGGTGCACTGGATGCTTTCATAAACCCTAATCTATGATATTGTATGATGAAAGTTGGTGGTAGAATTTATAGAGTGATCGGGGAATACTTTGTACTACAAGAATAAAAATTAAAAAATGCCCTCCTTTGGTGAAATTGGGCTTCGGGTTAACAAGATGGGCCTGTTTAAGAGTTTGGACTTTGAGGATGATGATGTGGGCCCAAGAGGTATATAAACCGGGTTTAGAAAAAAGGTTCGGGTTTGTAAACCAAACGGGTTTGATCAAGAGAAGGGTCAAACCCGGTTTGTGGAGAAACTGATTCGGTTTAGAACCGGTTGGGTTGGTTTTTGAACCGGTTGGGATCCAAATTGATGAGCATTTGTAAAAAAAATAACTAAAATTCACTTCTTTTGTTTAATATTTAAGAATTTATAAATTAACACACTTTTTACTATTGTCAACGTCTCATTTCTTGATGCGAAAAATTCTCAAGTAAAAGATTAACAGTATGAATTCTTTAAATTTCTAAAAATTTTCATTGCAGAGAATCATAAGAATCTATATCTATATATAATACTAAAAGAGTAACTTGGGGGGACACTTGTGACATTCTTAGACCCCCTAAGTTTGTTTTTCCCGCCTCTCTCTCCTCTTAAATAATTACCTAAATTTAAGATTAAATGATTTTAATTCTTTTTAAGTTTAAAAATATTTCTTAATGTCTTTTTATTAATGTTATTTCTAGAAAAAAAAAATTATAAAATAAGAGTTTTTTTAAAGCATCAAACATTTTTAAAAATATGAAATATCTTAAAATTGATGTTTTTAAAAATTAAACTTCTTTATAAACTACAAATAATTAAAATTAGGAGTAATAATAAAAAACTTTTTAAAATGATATTTTTAATACGGTTTGTTCGGAGAAAATGGTTAAATTTTTTTTGGAAATAAAAATTAAAATTATTATTTATATTTATTATCCATATGTAATTTAATCATTTCTTATT
>BJCN01213822.1:0-16310 GCA_018326445.1 Flaveria brownii
TTTGATTTAACTTTTACCCTCGGGACATGTAGCGTATTGTGAAAGTCTTTGATTTAACATTTACCTTTATTACTTGTTTCACTTGTGTAGTATAATTTAAAGATTAATGTTTTAAAATCGGATCGGATGTCAAATCGGACGATTTACTAGTTTGTTGATCGGACCAGATTTAAAAACCGTATGATATTCTGATTATATATATATATATATAATATGTTATGTATAGTTATACATATAATTCAATGTGAGCAATTTATGCGTGTATTTTATAGTTATATATAAAACTTAATAATAATCTATGTCTGACACACTAATTTATTGTTCAACATCCTGTTTTTACCCATTAAAATAAAATCAAAATCAAAATCCGGTTGGACCGCCGGTCCGGTTCCCGGTCCGACCACCGATACGGGACGAACCGGTCAGCCCATCCCCTCCAAAACAAATTGATGCAAACCGGTTCGGCCAAACATCCGATTCCCGGTCGGACTATTTGGTCCGGCTGGTCCGATCCGGTGTTCACAACATTGCTAAACATTTGTTTTTTGAGATGTTAGTATAATGGTAAAAGTGATTTTTAAAAAGGACAAAGATTTAAAATATAGGGTAAATTTAGAGCTGATGTAATTTAAAATTAAAAGTAGATAGAGTGTGAAAATCACAATTCTAAAAAACCATAACTTACATAGTTCACCCTTGCTACTAATACACTCCTAAAATGGCAAAAATTTAAACAAACTATTTTGTTACTTTTGAAAAATACATTTAAAGGATCTTTTATTTCTTTCTAAAATATGCTTCTTGATGTATTAAAGAATAATTTTCTTTCATAAATTTAAGATAAACAAGAACATATATTATTACTACTGTTTTTTCTAAACGACGAACACACGCATCAACTTAAAATCTACTTTTGAGTTCATCCATGTCCATTTCCTAGGACTTGAACCTGGAGGTGTCAAACGGGTTGACAGGTTAAATTGTTCAACCATAATAAGACTCATTTTTATTTGTGTCAAAAACATCAACACTAATCTACACAAATTTAGAATTATGTAACGAACACGACTTGCTTAACCTAGTAGTCCATACATGTCAAACAGGTGCATGGTTTGACGAGTAATAACCAAGTTGCAAGAGTTAATCAAGTTGGTGGGTTGTAGAGATATCACTAAACAAGTCATACACATATCAGTGAGTCAAGATGCTTCATTAAACAACTCTTCGAGTCAACCTATTTAACTAGACAAGTTAAACACGTTAACGCAAACAAGACCCATTTAATTAAACAGGTAAACTCAAACACTTATCTTTTTTCTAAACGAGTTAAATATGCCAACCCAAAACCTAATTGTTTTCGTGCCAGGTTCGCATCAGGTGCCAAGTCATGTCAAAGATTACCATCTCTACCGTTTAACTTGCATTAATTATAAAAAAAAAGTCAGATGTCACTGATGGACTGTTTTGTAGCATTTTAACGGTCATTAAGATGCTATAATTTAATGATTTATAATTTTTGGTTGAGAGATGCCATTAAGATTTAACCTATTACTCACTAAATATTAGGGTTATTTTTTAACCATTAAGATGTTATAAACCATTAAAAACAACCTCTTAATAAATATTAAGGTGGTGTTTGTTTTTCTATAAAATCTCTGTGCAGCCTCTTCTGTCTGCATTGCTCAGATTACGCACATACGTTACTATTTGCAGACTGTTTGTTTTTTCGAAAACGTTTCATTAAAAAAATGTCTGCGTTAGCTCTTATTGGTTCAGATTTGGCCCAAACACTTTTAAGATCTTCTAAGGTTAGTAGAGGATTAAACACCACCACCCACCGTCCATCACCATCCAGTCATCCACCTCCACCACCCACTGTCCACCACCACCACCCACTGTCCACCACCTTCCACCACCACCACCACTATCCACCACCACCACCATCATCGTCCACCTCCAACACCACCCACCACCCGTCGTCCACCACCGCCACCTGTCGTCCACCTCCACCACCACCACCATCCACGACCAGCCACCGTCCACCACCACCCACCGTCTACCATCAACACCACCACCGTCCACCACTATCACCACCACCTTCCGCCACCGTCGTACGCCACCACCACTTTATTTTAACAGTTTACAAATATTAAAAACCAAAATATCTTTTTCTCACAGACTGTAAAGATTTGATGCATCTATTATTTTACAGATATTTATATATGTGATTCGCAGAATGTAGTTAAAAAACTACCAAACAATCATTAAATCAAAATACTGCTTTCTTTATTGCCAGCAAAAAATAACTTTTCTTGTGTGATATAATCGATCTCCAAAATACATATTACACGTTATTGGATTTCCCTTCTCTCTCCTCTCTCTCTCTCTCTCTCACACAAAAACACACACACACAAAACACAGAGAGTTTCTTTCAGTACGGTGCCCTCACACCATGGTTATACCAGCAGCTGCTGTTATCGTCCCTATCGGCGTCCTCTTCTTCGTCTCCGGTCTCATCGTCAATCTCATTCAGGTTCCTTTCAATCTCACTCTCACATCATAACACTTTTCGCATCACACACAATCTCCAAATCTCACTTCAGATTCACACAATTTCTGCACCGATTACCTTCATCATCATCATCTTCATCTTCAATTACAACTTGTTCCTTCATCCGATTGCTAGATTAGCAATGATTTGTTGCGGAGATTCACTCCTTGTTCCTTCATCCTATTGCTAGATTAACAACTTCATGTTCGATTACAACTTATTTCTTCATTCTATTGCTTGTTTAACAACCTGTTAATGATTTGTTGCGGAGATTCACTCGTATTTCTGCACTGTTTACCTTTATCATGTTCGATTACAACTTATTCGTTCATCCTGTTGCTAGATTAACAATTTGTTATTGATATGTTACGGAGATCGCTTGTTTGAGCTTGTACAGTGTTTGTGATTGTAGGCGATAATATTTGTGGTTGTACGGCCATTCTCGAAGAGTTTGTTTAGGAGGATTAATAGAGTGGTTGCTGAGTTGTTGTGGCTGGAGCTTGTGTGGATCGTTGATTGGTGGGCTGGAGTTAAGGTGATTTTGATTATTACTTGATTTGAAGTGAAAAAGTTCATAATCACTTGAAGTTTATAGTTGTGTTATTGGATGAGAAATGAAATTAGGGTTTTGTTATATTAATATGTTTGTTGCTGCTGTTGATTTGAGGTTTTAGTGTGTTTGTTGTAAATAATACTGCTGTTTGGAAGTTTGGGGATATTTAACCGGTGGATTGAAACATGGAGTATGTGATTTAGGATGTATGTGTTTGATGATGGATTTGAAATTACTAGTTTAACCTTAGGGTGAAATAAGCTATTTTCACTAAGTTGATTATGTGCTTCTTGTGGTAAACATGATCAGTTTGAAATGCGCAATTTCAAAGAGGTTATTACACTCTAGAATAAGTGTATCCGAACTCCCAAAATTGATTTTCTCCTTTTTAGAAACGTAATAAGCAGATAAATTGTTTGAGCAGTTTTTCAGTTGTCGGGAACATTACAGTTAAGCCATTAATTTTCATACATACACCCAACATTAATCTCTAGCTGGCTGCATGCAAATTGTGCCATTATGCTGACATGCAATATATGTATAATCTCTCTCTAAAACTAAGTTTGTTTTTTCACCTAATATATAAGCTTACTTTTTTGTAGCATTTACATTATCGTACAAAGTATCTTTGTTTAATCTTTAGTTTCTATGTATATGCGGTCTGCTTCTAATCATCTAGATTATGCTTTTAGTCACTCATGCTGTTGCTTTTGTTTGTGTAATTGTTATATTAGGAAGTAAATAATCATTTTCGACTACTGTTAATCAATAACTAGCTATAAAATCTCAATATATGAACCCGATACTAGTTAAAAGAACTGTTTTGTAGGAAATGAATAATAAATTTCTGCATATTGTGTCTTCCATTCTGAAATATTTTTCACCTTTAGTTTATCAAGCACCTGTTTAAGATTAAGTTTGTGGACATAATGTATACAAAATATATTACTTGTAAAATGCGGTTAAGATTTCTGAGGTGATATTTCTGCAGGTTAACCTGTATACAGACCCCGAGACTCTTAATATGATGGGTAAGTTGGATTACTGATTTTGTAGTGTGTAACTTTAGGTTTGTTTTTTGAATACATAATTATTTTGCATAAATAATTTTGGCTAACAGTAGTCTTTTTCCCAGGGAAAGAACATGCTCTTGTGATAGCTAATCATAAAAGTGATATTGATTGGCTCATTGGATGGGTGTTTGCTCAGGTGATCATTCAATATACCCATTATTGATGTCTATTTATTTATTCGGGCAATTTCGTATATATCCTTCTAAAACTATATCATATCTAACCTTTCAGGACACACTAAAAGGTTTCCTATCTACCTATTCCATAGTAAATAAAACAGAATCAGTTACTTGTTTTGAGATAATTCACAATGATAATGTTGTACTCGTTCTACCTTTTGTTTATTTAATAGTCTTGTAAGTTTGATAGTTGTAGTGTTTCAGATATGATGTTTTGAAATTTTGAACTTTTTGTGATATATATGTAAACAATTCTATTTTATTTGTGTGTGTAACCTATGTTCTTCTAATTGTCACCTCAACAAGGTCGTGCTTTACTGATTTTCTTTAATCTTTCCTGAAACAGAGATCAGGTTGTCTTGGTAGCACGTTGGCTGTCATGAAGAAATCATCAAAATTTCTTCCTGTAAGTGTCTGAATAAATGAAGTACTAATATATTATATATTTAATTTTCAATCCCTTTTAATAGAACTTACAGAGCCCAACCTGTTTATTAATGTTTGTCCTCTGTTTAATCTTTACTTGTGTAGTTATAGGCTTAAAACATATAACTTTCAAAATAATGTTACAACTTGATCAAGTTATTGAATATATGCAGGTCATTGGTTGGTCAATGTGGTTTTCTGAGTATCTTTTTCTTGAGAGAAGTTGGGCTAAAGATGAAAGTACCCTCAAGGTATCATCACAGTTATTTACATAGCTTAGGTTATTTAGTGTGTATGTTTACACACTTTGAGACTATGTGTATTGCAGTCAGGTCTTCAACGCCTAAAAGATTATCCTCAGCCCTTTTGGTTAGCCCTTTTTGTTGAAGGGACTCGCTTTACTAAAGCAAAACTTTTAGCAGCTCAAGAATATGCATCTTCAATGGGATTACCTGTTCCGAGAAATGTCTTAATTCCACGTACAAAGGTAAAAAGTTATTAAATATGATGTCATATACTTATTCGGCATTCATCTTTGAATATTGTTAAACAACACATTCTTTAAAATAATCTGAAGGTTAAAGGGGTAATTTATGGTATCTTACACCAACGTACGTAGAACCAAGTAGTTCCTGCATTTAATTGATGTTTCTTGTATTGTTTTATTCACTTGTATTCATTCATATTCTTTTTATCAGGGATTTGTTACTTCAGTGCGTGAAATGAGATCATTTGCTCCTGCAATTTATGATATGACGGTTGCTATTCCCAAAGATTCAACCCCACCCACAATGTTGAGGCTCTTTAAAGGGCAGTCTTCTGTGGTAAGCATTTAGTTCAGATGGGTTGATTCAAACCACTTTTCTTTTCATTTTTAGAAACTGTTTCTTATTAAAAGTTAATTCGGTAGATATGATTACAAATTCTATGTATTACAATAGTAATCCAATATTTGTAAATAAAATTACAAAAGGGCACTCCGGCAACTTTTGACCTATGTAACCCGTTATCATTGTGCAGATTCATGTCAAAGTTAAGCGTCATTTAATGAAGGACCTGCCAGAAACAGATGAAGCTGTTGCACAATGGTGTAAAGATATTTTTGTTGCCAAGGTACACGTTTCTATAGTTTCTTTATGTGTATCGTCTTCACTATAGTATATATTATTGTATATTTTCTTATTGTTGTTTTTCTTATTTAGGCTTGACTATTTTTGTTTATCTATTTTGTGCTCTACAGGATGATTTATTGGACAAACATAAAGAATTAAACGCCTTTCCTGATTCAGATCTCGTTGACATCGGTCGACCATTGAAGTCCCTTGTGGTAAGAACACCGTTATAACTTTTGTAAAGTGGCCGGGTTGGGTAAGAGGTTAAATCAAGTAATTTATCCTACATGTTGATATGGGCCATGTTGACATGATACTTTTCTTTTTTTGCTTTTATAACTAATTATTGCTGTGTGCATCAAGTAGGACATATGCATTAAATATTTATCAGATATTCTTTTAACTTTAGTTATATAAGTTATTTAGCATGTTGTATGCATTTAGTTCTTTAGAGAGAAAATTATCAGAAAGTTGGCTAAATATCCAAAATTCGAGTAATTCTCGCTTTTATTTTTGGATGGGAGTTCAATTTTATGATAAGGAGTATTTCAAAAAGTGAACTATATTTGGGTAACTAAATTTATTAAAAAGAAAGAAAGAAATAAATAATAAAGAGGTAATTTCATATATCCTTCCTAAAACTTGCAAAATGTCATATTTCTCAGATTCATGTTTTAAGAGCATTTTACATAATGCTTTGAAAACTTCTGTTTTGGTGAAATATGATATTTTACAAGTTTATATGGTGATATATGAAATTCTCCTATCTCGCCTTCCCCGTATCTTGCTATTGAGTGGGATTTTATTAGGTATGTTTGTTTGTTTATTCCTAAGTTTCTAGAAGAGAACTATTCATTTCATGAGAATATTACTCGTACCCCATATTATCATATTTTTGATGTTTGGCCATCTTTCTTTGCAGTTTTCGCTTATTAAAGTAATTTTAGTAGGTTGGATGCATTTAGTTCTTTTAATAAAAATAAAAATACAGAAGAAGTACCAATAAAATAATGATCCAACTTTTAGAAAAGTGATTTAGTCAGTTTTTATGCATTAAGAATGCATTTTGGCTGACCTTAAACCGGTCAACCCGTTTCATATTTGGTTCTTTATTTATTGCATATATTTGAACTTCAAGAAATAAAACATAACCAAAAATCATGCCAACCCTTGAATAATTAACTTTTCTTGGGCTGTAACCTTCAAGGTGTGGCTGTAAACACCTGATTTCCCTCTGACAGAGGCCTCGGGTTCAGATACCGCTTCCATTGTTTTTTTGCCATAACCTTTTGAAGGCCACTTGCCCAAGGCAAGCTCGTGTTATAAAAAGCGTGCCTCAAAAGCGGCACAAGGTGAGGTACTTGCTTTAGACTTGGTGAGGCGTATATTGTACAAAAGTCGTAGGGGAAGCACTTTTCACATGAGGTGTGGTCACGAGGCATGCTTTTTGTAAGGAAATGAATTTATACAACAGGATGTTGTGCATACAACTTTCTAGGTTGGACATATATGCCATTTAGATATTACACCATACATACAACTTGGTTGTCTCTAAATTTTTGGTAAATTATGCTAGAAACCTATAATATATATATAAAGAAATTGTAATACACTGCATGCTCATTGCCTTTGTTGGTTGATTAGGGAGTAAAAAAATGTTTTTGAAAAATAATTGTGCCTCGTGTATGAAAGTGGTGCACTTTGCACACTTTGCACTTTTCATCTAGCACCTTGGCTTGGGGCCCTATCGCCTCTTGCTCCTCGCCCTGATTAAAACCAAGGCACAAGCTACAATCTTTCTAATCTCATTGAGAGTCCCGTGAATTTTCCAGTAATAGTTCTCATGGTTACCAGAAAAAAATAATATATGTTTTTGGGTTGATGGTATTAAAGTAATTATTTTTCTCACATGTTTGTGTATGCAATAGGTGGTTGTTTCTTGGGCATGCCTGCTTGTACTGGGGACCTTCAAATTCCTGCAATGGTCTAATCTTTTATCCTCTTGGAAAGGTCTAGCATTCACTGCAATTGGGTTGGGGATTGTTACCATTTTAATGCAAATCTTGATTCAGTTTTCTCAATCTGAACGTTCTACACCTGCAAAAGTTGCCCCCACAAGGTCTAGCAATGGTACTGTACAAGAGAAACAGCATTGAGTACAACTTGTTCTTCATGATTTATGAACAGATGTGTGTAGTAAATGACTGACCCGTATGGATGCCATGTGGATTTATCTGTTAATTATTAGCCTCAGTTGAATTATTTGTAATTGTGGACTGCTCAAGTGGTTTTGTACTTTTCTGGTGGATTTTGTTAATCTGTAGTTGACTATATCTGGCACAATGACTCAAAACGTTTAGTTAAACAGGTCGTGTTAGGGTTGAGCATTTAACATATTATAGGGGATTTTTTTATCGGTCTTAACCCAAGTCAATTTGATTATTTTTAACGTTTTTTTTTACCATTATGAAACTTGAACCCTCAACTTTATGAGGAGAGACGTATTACTAAATACCTTGATACCACATACTACAAGTCTTTGGTACCTAAGTCAATATGATGACTGAATACTTATCACAAAAGGTTGATGAATAAATTATGATCTGAATACTATTCTAATTTACTATAGTCTGAGTAGATAAATATGCCATTCATAAAGTTTGTCATCGCAAGTCTGCATTTATGTTATGTTTTTTTTTTGAAGCCATATACATACATTATCAGTATACTTTGGTTATACTGTTGATTTGAAGGTGAAAAGCCATTATGTTGTTTCAAAGAGAATGAGGGTGGGAGATGTGTAACTATGCTTAGTTTACAATAATGAAATTTATCTTAGTAATCCCCTTATTACTCATAGCAATCAAAGAAGATATATATTTTGTAACATCTTAGAATTCAAACCGATGAATTTCTAGTTTTTACGATTAATTCTGGTGAAAACGTGTCGTCTGGGTATAGACAAATATGACATATCTAGTGGTCTTGTCATGACATTGTATCATGATATGGCTAAGACTAGTTGATTTCATTACTTCCTAATTGATATTTTTAGTCTTGGACAACAATTTTGTTATAAATCTTTTTCTGCCAGCATCTATTATGACATCCTTATTTATGTAAACTCTTTTAAAATAACATTGTATCCTTTATAATTTTCTCAAAAATCAAAATGATCCTACAAATTCTCAAAATGGCACTAGTTTAATGGTATTATTGTTTGTTCCTCACAAAACGATGTGTGTTTCAATTTTTACAAGTGTAAGGTTAAATGGTATTATAATTAAACAATTGATATTAAAAAAAAAATAGCAGAAGTCTTGAAAGAGTTTACAATAGTTATAAACACAAGTTAAAATTAAAACCTCAAATACAATCCAAAAGCATTAGGGGTCAACCAGAACCAAAACATGGTCTAAAAAGACATCTAAAACGGTTTAATAACAAGTTAACTTTGTTAGGAACCCGATTCCCTTTAACGAGTATACATTCGTGTGTAAATGTAAGTCATAAGTATTACCTACACGTTCGGATTTTTCAAGCCACATGATGAAATCTATACAATACAAGCATACACACATCATACACACCTATGTAACAAAGGGTCCTTATCCTAATGGTCTTCAGATGTTTAAAATGACATCCCTTTTTAAAAGATCAAAAGTTCGTTACATGATCAATAATGATGTAGAATTAAAAAGAGATAAATTAAATTACAATAGATATATACACACTTATGTACACACAAATAACTATTTATATGTAAAATTGTTAACAAATAATTTTCAATCACTTTCCAACACATTCATAACATTGGATTATTCAGTTACATGAAAAAAATCAATAAACTCACATATACAATAAACAAAAAGCAATTAACACACATCAAAAAGAAGAATATCATCAAACACTTAAATAACACATGAAAGAGAAATCAATATTTCAACATAAAACCAACAGAAGACAGAAGCAAAGAAGCTGCAACCATTACACCGGAAGCCGAAACAGAGAATCCGGCTCCGGCGTCCGGAGCAGGCGCCGGACCTTGAGCCGACACTGTGGTTGCAGTCGCGAGTGCGACAGCAACCACTGCAATTACGGAAGCCTTCTTCACCATGCTAACTTGGGCCATATGTGCTATACACTTGCTCTGAATGCTGCTACCGGAGATAGAGGTTAAGGGTGTTCGGAGATGGTTAACTTGTTTTCCGGTGACCGGAGAAAGTTAATGGGAGAGGGGGTGTATTTATAAGGGGTGTTTGAGTATTAATATTAGGATTACAGCTTGATTTGTGCTTGTAATTAGCTGGTTACCAAACATCACCACATGATAAATGATAATTGTAATCATATGATTCTAACAACCAACACATTTTGAAAGAGTTGAAATGATTTGTTTTAATGTTCATAGAATATTGATGATATTTTAATATATAAGTGGTTGAGAATTCAGTGTATTACATGAGTTGACCTTTGTAGTCGAACTACATCTATGGTGGTATTAGCATACAATCAAATATTACTAAACATCTTTATACCATTACGCTATAAGCCCTTCGATACCTAAGTTAAAAACATATCGCTAAAGGTTGATGAACAAACTAAGACCAGATTAATATTCTAATCGACTAATCAACATAGCATTCGTAGGTTTGTCATCACAACGTCCAAATTTATGTTATGTATTGTCATTTGTCAATATATTACGGGTATAGACTTGTACCGTCGATATAAAGTTGAAAGGCCATTATGTTGTTTCAAAGACAATTATGGTGATAGATGTGTAACTCTGTTTAGTTTACACTAAGGAAATCTATATCAATGATCCTCTTATTAATCATAGTAATCAAAGAAAATGTATGTTGTAACGTCTTAATCTACTTTACTTCTAATGAATACAAGTTATATATAGACAAATATGACATATCAAGTGGTATTGTCTTTCAAGTAGACACACATTAATGACATATTGACATTCAATCATATGGTTAAAAATAGTTGATTTTATTATTTCCTGATTATAGTTCTCGATTATAGTTCTCTTTCATGCAACATATGTTATGACAACTATATTTTTGTAAACTCTTTTTACAATAACATTGTATGGTCTCTTATTTTTCTAAAAGTGATCTTACAAAATTTTAAAATAGTATTGTAGCCTAGTGCTGTTAACGTTTGTTTTTTCATAAAAATTATATCTTTTTTAAATCCTTACAAGTGTAAAATATACCGGTATTAGGAGTAAACAATTGATATCCAGAAAAAAACATAGCAGAAGATTAGAAAGGGTTTACACTAATATATATAAACAAATGTTATAATTTTAAAGCCTCGATTACAATCCAAAAGCATTGGGCGTAAATCGAAATCAAACATGATTCGTAAAGTCATCTAAAACGATTTAATAACAAGTTAACTTTGTTAATGGTCTGATTCTTTTTAACGAGCATACATTAAACTTTTGAGACACCGAGCCAATAAAAACTTGATTCTGGTAGAATTTTCACGTCTGAAAGTTGTGTATATAAGTCATAAGTACTATACACAAGTTCATATTTAGTTACATAAAGGAAATAATCAACTCAAATATACAATAAATAAAAAGGAATCAATACACACAATTAATAACACACTAAAGAAATCAATATTTCAACATAAAACCAACATATGACAGAAGCAAAGAAGCTGCAACCATCACACCGGAAGCAGAAACAGAGAATCCGGCTCCAGCGTCCGGAGCAGGCGCCGGACCTTGAGCCGACACTGTGGTTGCAGTCGCGAGTGCGACTGCAACCACTGCAATCATGGAAGCCTTCTTCACCATGCTAACTTGGGCCATTTGTGCTATACACTTGCACTAAATGATGCTACTAGAGATAGAGGTTAAGGGTGTTCGGAGATGGTTAACTTGTTTTTCGGTGAGGAGAGAGGATGTATTTATAAGGGGTGTTTAGGTATTAATATTAAGATTACAGGTTGATTTGTGCTTGTAATTAGCTGTTTACCAAACATTTCCACATGATCATGATAATTGTAATCAATCATATGACACTACCTACCAACACATTTTGAAATAGATAAATGAATTGTTTTCATTTTCATAGAATATTAATGATATTTTATTATATAATTAAAAGAGAAATAAAAAAACTAGTGTTACCAGACTCGTTAACAGGCCTACGTCACCTTCGCTCAGAAACAACGCTGGAGACAATTCACTCACAGTTCCAAACCAAGGCAAGGAATGTGGTAGCGAAATTTGACGACAATCTTTGGTCACTAGCTGCCGTGCGCAAGAATAAAGAAAAAGTGTACGTGTTAAGCAATGTTAGTGATCCGTTTGTACATGACAATGAGACTCTTCTGTATATGTTTATTCTTATGGTTTGAACACAAACTCTGTGAACAATTGCGTTACTATACCAATTCAGTGTTTCAGAAGACTTAATTGGGATTAATTAATTTCTATTTTCAAAATCGTTGCCAATTCAGTGTTTGGATATGGTTATGCAAACATCGGTTGAAGTAACTAAATAACCTGACTTGTGCTGTTATTAAATTTTTTTAATTATGATTTCTGTTGTTTTATAGATTGAGAAGTATTACAAGATTATCAAAGAGTTTGTAAAGGAAAAAAAAAGAAAAAAAAAGTAAAAAAAAAAGAAAAAAAGATTAAATGGAATTATTGCGAAGTTGGTGACCAAAGATAAAAATCATAAGGCAGAGAAAGATTTTATTTTATGCTTAATAGAATGATAAAACTATAGCTATGTTAAAAAAAATATGCTACAAACACTTATTTTTACTCCATGAATGTTTATCATGTTAGGAAGATTTAGGTAATTTGATGGTTTTAATTTTTATTATTAAAATAATGTTTTTTATAATATTAAAATCTCTATGTGTGGCTAAAATTTAAAGGAATTTAAGTTTTAATACATAGGGATTAAACTGGGCAAAACTAGTAACCAAAACGTAACAATAATGGTGGTTGTAATTAATCTAGTCACACGGAAAATTGGCGAAAAATTAAAGGTGGTAAAATGGTAGCTATAATTAGTAACATGAAAGTAAAGTGGCGGCTATAATTAGTGTCGGACGTAAAACGGTTGCAAAAGCGTAGCAGACAACGATATTCTAGATGGTGTTTGTGGTCGCTACAACCAGCTCGCAAAATATATTTGTGATCGCAAATTAGCAACGACAGAGAACAATATTTTTCTCAACATGATTTCATTAGCAAAATTGACACATCAAGACAAAACAAAACGTTTTGCAATGCAACCGAATGTGTGGTCGGAAAAAACATGTTATGTAGTAGTGAATCTGACAGTGAACAATGATGTCAAATAAGTATATCGAATCAATGTAAAAAATATATATACTTTTGTACACACAAATAACTATTTATATGAATTAGTACAAGAAATAAATTTAATCATATTCCAACACACATTCATAATATTGGATTATTCAGTTACATGAAGGAAATAATCAATATAAATATACAATAAACAAAAAAGAATCAACACACACAAAAAAGAAAAAGAAAGAAAAATCATCAATATTTCAACACAAGAGCAACAGATGACATAAGCAAAGAAGCTGCAACCAATACACTGGAGGCAGAAATAGAGAATCCGGCTCCAGCGTCTGGAGCAGGCGCCGGACCTTGAGCCGACACAGTGGTTGCTGTCGCAAGTGCGACAGCAACTACTGCAATCAGGGAAGCCTTCTTCACCATGCTAACTTGGGCCATTTGTGCTATACACCTGCACTGATCAATGATACTATCGGAGATAGAGGTTAAGAGTGTTCGGAGATGGTTAACTTGTTTTCCGGTGAAAAATTTAAGGGAGAGAGGATGTATTTATAAGGGGTGTTTGGGTATTAATATTAAGATTACAGGTTGATTTGTGCTTGTAATTAGCTGTTTACCAAACATCTCCACATGGTCATGATATTTGCAATCATATCATACTAACTACCATGTCTACCAACACATTTTGAAATGAGTGAAATGATTTGTTTCCATGTTCACATAAATGATATTCTATCATATAAGTAGGCGAGAATCATATGTATTACACGGGTTGATATTTAAACTTAAACTAAACTGATGATAATGTTAATATATAATTAAAGACTATTCATAATATTGAAATGGAATTTGAGCAGAATTATTATTTTTAGAATAGGTAGCTCATATCCTTTAATTTTTACTTTAAATTTATACTGTTATTCATCATAAGACTTAAATTAACAACTACGTACTTGAGAAAGAAACATATTTTCTACACATTCTAATACCGCTTGACTATAGGCCATTTGATAGAAATAATTTAAATCATGATTCGGTTTCAAAGAAGATATATTACATTGAGATGATAGAACTTAAATAAAACTTTGTGTTAGCAGCTCGAAACCCTTTAGTAAATAGTCAATCAAATTTCTTTTAAAATCGGCTCGTATGAGATTTTCGAGTTAAGGTAGGTTGATGTTTGTTTGGGTCGTGAAGAACCCTATTTAAAGATGGTATGTTCTGGCACAACTTGAGACACATGAAAACAATCAAATTTTAGATTGTGCTCTCTAACTCGTTTGATAAAATGATTTTGTTTGAGTCGACATGTTTAATCAAATTGGTTGTATTTTGTTATACACAGCTTAAACAGTTGGCCGACTCGCCATCAGTTGAGAATTGTAATAAAAATATACATAGTTTACAAGTTTCACCCGTTAACTCATTTATGACACGTATATATATAAGTAGGTTACATATATCATGTACAACATGTTATGTGTTCTATTTAATATTTACATTATGTTAGAACTCGGCAAAATATTATTTGGTATGAATAAACATGTGTTATTTTGGTATACTTTTACTATATAATAATTTCTTTCAAACATCACGGACATATGAATTATGATCGCTACATCACACAATCGTTTTCAAACTTCCATTAGGTAAATATTTAGCCTTGTTCTTATATTTTCTAAAATTGCTAAATTTAGAATATATTATGAATTATTGATAAAAATTAAAAAATAAATTTAGCTGCTAAAGACCCGTTAACATTTTATTGATGAATGCAAAACATGACATTTGATTCACTAATTTATTAATTTTTTACTCTTTATATTTTTATTGGAAGATTCCTATTTTAGTTACATTTTTATACCATTTAATTTATTTGTAATATCATTCGGTTTCTTAAACACGTTTCGTTAGACAGCCGATCACAAGTATTGTTATGAAAATGATCAACATAATCAGTCAACTCAGTGGCGGACTTACTTTATGTGGGGAGGGGTCCACCGACCCCGCAGAATTTTTTTTTATCTGTAACGTGTATTGATGTTTTTCAATTGACCCCGTGTATTTTTCAACTTCGACCCCTAGGAAAAAAAATTTTGACCCCTATGAAAAAATTACGACCCCGGAGAAAAAAATTTCTGGGTCCGCCACTGAGTCAACTCAATAAGTTTTAAATGAATAAGCCATGGATTCATAGTAATATATATTTATTTCCATACAAAAAGACATAAAATCAATTTAATCATACAAATATACAACATGAAAACACGAAAATGAACCTCCCAGTCACAAATTAACTTGAAATAATTAAAAACAAAATCAATTTCTGAAGAGAGCGGCGAAGGAGAGAAGCAGAGAAGTCCCGATCATTACACCAGAAGCAGGGACAGAAAACCCTGCTCCAGCATTAGGAGAAGGTGCCGGAGCTTGAGCCGACACCGCGGATGCCGCATATAGAGCGACAACGACTGCGATCATGGAAGCCTTCTTCACAATGCTAACTCGCGCCATCTATCGTTAAACCGAAGTGATTGTTGAGGATGGAGGAAGAGTTTATTTATATGGAAATTTGAAGGGAGTGACAGCTTGATTTCTGGTGCAATTGGTTGTTTATCGGCCACTTCACATGGCTCTTGGTAAATTATTTAACTTTACAACCCATTTTTCTTTTTTTTTTCTACGAATTATTGCGATTGGTAGGTTGCACCCAATCGAATCAAACATTCAATGTTATTATTTTATTTTTTTGTTGGTTTCTTTTAGCTTAAATTACATGCAAACCAATGTTTTCATAACCGGATCGGACGTCGAACCGGATGGCTTACTGGTTTGGTGGTCGGACCGGTCGGACCGGTTGGACCGGATTTAACTATATTTTAATTATATTTATATATGTAATTAAATATAAGTAATTTATATATGATTTATACATATATTTTATAGTTATATATAAAACTTAACTATATTTGTATATCCTACGTACTAATTTATGGTTTAACACCCCGTTTTTACCCACTAAAATCAAAAATAAAAAAAATCAGAAAACCGGTCGGAACCGGGCCGGTTCGCCGGTCCAACCGCCGGTTCGGTTCGG
>BJCN01213886.1:0-13312 GCA_018326445.1 Flaveria brownii
GATTCTGATATTAAGACAATATCATCCGCAAACAGCATACACCATGGGACTGGGTCTTGTATAGACTTGGTCATCTCGTCCAACACTACTGTGAAGAGGAATGGGCTCAATGCCGATCCTTGGTGTAGTCCCACTTCGACCGGGAAGAAGTCTGTGTCTTCGACAGGTGCTCGTACACACGTTATTATTATTATTATTATTATTATTATTATTATTATTATTATTATTATTATTATTATTATTATTACTAAAGTTTTACAAATGAATCATCGTGATTGTATTAATAACAAACTCTTACAAGAGATAACGACCCTTAATAAAAGTTAATTTGAAAAATACGGAAGGTTACATTCTCGATCTTCTCTTCGCTGGTGTTCTCTCCACAACCACTCTCACAATCATTTTCCCGCCCATAAAATTTCACCCTAACTCCATTTGATTTCAGATTCATACAATCTTTAAACCCTAGATCTTCCTTTGAAATTATCGATGTGATCCCAACGGTTCTCTTGGAAAGCTGTTAACACAGATTTGGCAAGATCTTCAACAATGGTTCAACATCTATCATTTGAGGAAGAAGATCGATTCTCAAAAGCAATCGATAACGAAATCATCCACAACGTTTAAGCCTTATTAGGGGGAAGGAGACATACGGTTAGCTTTTGGTTTTTGTTTGATCGCTTTTGGTAATTTTGTTTATGCTTCATATGCTTTGTTTCCTTCACACCGACTATCCTTCAAAGATTGATTGATGCAATATCTTTTTGTTAAATTGTTGTTTAGTGATAGATTAACTAAGTTTCGTGATTTGTTTTCATTTGGTACCAAATTTGTGAAACTCATAATCGAAGAGTGAAGACAAAATGAGCCTGTCGTTGGTATTTCTCATGCATAGTTTACATAGTCATTATTCTTTAGTTTATGCACAATAAAGATATATTTTATTAGATTAAAAAAATGGTATTTGTTCTACATTTTTCTAAATTATTATAAAACATTTATGTAAATTCCTAACAAGTTTATCTCTCTCTGAAGACCAGATTAAGAACCTGACTTTTTTTGAAATTAAGAATGTTTTACAATAGAATAATTTGACATTGCGAAACTATACGTCATTGTCTTATCCTGATAATGATACAATTCTCAATTCAAACAACCTTTTGATTAATGATGAGATGGCTTATGATCGAAATATCCTACGAGATGAGTTTGATAATATTTTTTCTGCTTTGACGGATGAACAACGAAATATATATGATGATATTATTGAATCGGTCAATGATAAAAAAAGGAGGTGTTTTTTTGTGTACGGTTATGATGGTACTCGTAAGACTTTTTTTTTGTGAAGACGTTGTCTGCTAGCATAAGATCAAAGGTTCATGTAATTCTAACTGTTGCATCGAGTGAAATTGCATCTTTACTGTTATCAGGATTCAGGAGGTAGGACAACACACTTCAGATTTAAGATACCGTTAAATCTCACTGAGGATTCACTATGCCATGTAAAGCCAAATAGTGATGTTGCTCATTTGTTGAAAATAACAAATTTGATTATATGGGATGAGACATCAATGATTCACAAGTATGCACTTGAGGTTTTAGATAGGACTCTTAAAGACTTGATGATTTGTGCTAGTGAAACATTAAACGATTTACCATTTGGATGAAAGGTTGTTGTGTTTGGAGGTGATTTTAGGCAGATTCTTCCTATTCTCCCCAATGGAAGTAGATAATATATTATCAATTCATCTTTAAGTTCTTCACACATTTGGAAACAATGGAAAGTCCATACGCTAACAGAAAACATGCGTTTATCAATCGGAAGTGGGTGATCTAATAATGAAGAAACAAACAAATTTGCAAATTGTTTTTTAGATGTAGGTGAAGGAAAACTTGGTGATATGAATAATGGTGAAGCGAAGTATACATATACTAGATGATCTTCTTATTATGAATACGATCGATCCTATCTCTGATTTCATTGAATTTGTATATCCTTCCATCATTCAGAATTCCAAATTTCCAAATTTCTTTCAAGAGAGGCAATTCTTGCCCTGAAAAATGAAGTCGTTCAAGAAATTAACAAACGTTTGCAATCGAAGTTCCCCAAAGATGAAAGAGAATACCTAAGCTCAAATAGAATAAGCGCAGGTGAGTTTGTTAATGATACTTTTGATCGGAGTTTATGCTCACCTGGTTTTCTAAATCGGCTTAAGGTATCTGGGTTACCAAACCGTTTTTTAGTGTTAAAGGTTGGTGTTTCTGTAATCCTTCTATGAAATATTGATCAAAAAGTGATTTGGGTAACTGAACTATACTCAAGATAATCTCACTTTGTAATCATGTAATAGAAGCAGAGATTATATCTTGCAGTAACATTAGCAATCGTACATTCATTCCAAGTTAACTTTGACACCGTCAGACAGAAGAATTCATTTCAAGTTTAAAAAAAGACAGTTTCCTCTAGCTATCTGTTTTGCAATGACACTAAACAAAAACAGAGGACAATCCCTTTTAAGGGTTGGATTGTACTAAAAGGAACCTGTGTTTCACCCATGATCAACTTTATGTCGCATTATCAAGAGTTAAAAGTAGATACGAATTGAAGTTGTTAATTTTAGATGATCATGGCAAGCCTTCTAATATTACTACAGTTTACAAGGAGGTTTTCACACGTTTGTGTATTCTTCTATACCAATCAATGATTCTTGTATTATGTTTAAATTTTTACTAAACAACCCCGTGTAATACACGGGTCACTAAAACTAGTAGAGTATATATAAGGAATCAAAAACTTATAAAAGAAGCTAATTTATTTTAGAAGTTGATAACCATAATAATATATATTTATAACACTCCTTTTAATTATCACCTTCATATATTTTTGAAATATTGTCTTATTAAAAAAACCTTGTTAGTAAAACCCAATGAAACAAAATCGTAACTAAAGAAAAAAAGTGCAGTGCGTACTATCTCACCCTAATAAAAAGTTATGTTGTATTATTAAAAATATACAAGAAAATCCAATGCGAAAAAACTTAGTGAAGAAAATAAAATGAAATGTATATAATACTCCTCCTTATATTTGTATCCTTTAAGTAAAGAATACCAATCTTCCTTGAAAGTTGCTCAAAATATTTGTAGTCAATTATTTTCTCTTGATTACTTAATGCACATTCTTTTATGTTGAGCAAATATTGTATGATCATGATGTACATTGTTTTTGCATCCAACTGTAAACATATACCACATGATCTGTAATTATGTATTATTACATTACTTGCGTCTAAAAAACTAACTAAACTTGTTTAATGGGTTAGTAAATATAAACCCTATCTTTCATACTTTAAGGGTATTGAAATATTTCTTTAACTCTTCCCAACATCTTCTCAAAAGACACAAGCTATCTCTTGCCAATATAAATAATATATCTAGTGTATAATTAGCCATAAACAATAATATATCAACTACATTAATTAACTATGTTACTAGAAGACTAATAATTTTTATTTCTTTGATAGAAAATGATGATTGTGCAACATTTAACATACTTAGAGAATTGTTTATCCATAAAAATGTTTTAGCGTTTTAAAATATAATTTTATTTTTTGATAAAAATACTATTATGCAAATTCTCAAACTAAAGTTCAAAATTTGTTACATCATTTACCGTAACAAAATCTTCTTCAATAATATAAACTCCTTTCACTGCTTTTGGAGATTTAATGATCACATCAACATATAATACAATATTTGTATACCTCAAGTTGGCCTTTAAATAAAAACATATGATCAACTACTTAATTTTTTTTTCATGACCGCCAAGTCCATTATATTACATTTAACTTGACTATTTTAGTCCATGCTTTTTTTGTTAATTCTAAAGAAATATTTCTTGATGTTTTAATATCAATATATTACAAACCTTTTCTGTTTGACTAATTATTTATGTGCATACAATCACTAAAAATTATAAGACATAATGATTTATATATCATATTAAATATATTTTTAACCGTCATCTCATTTCTGAAATCCATACCATACGGATCTTCTATATAGATTTATTAGAATATCATAATTGCATGGTATAGTTTCTCTTGTGTATGTTTACCCAAGCACAAGGATGACATCTTTAAGGATGACATCTTTAAGAAGAGTAGTTTATACTCATCAATAGTTTTAATTATATTCAAGTTGTTAACGTATACAATACTGATAAAGTACTCGGATTTGATTGTGTACGCAATAATCATAATGTTCTTGAGAACTTACATTACATGACTTTACATGTATCAAATTATCCAAGTTATCCAAGTTATCCATAAGGTGCATACCAATTCCTTATTCGTATTGTCAAACTAATAAGATGTTAGAATGTCATGCATCCATCACTATAGAATTGCCTTGGCATTTGTGAAAATCTTTGTGCCATCACTTTTTCTATATATCACTTAATTTGATTTTTGATTAACACTTTCATATAAAATACCTTTTGGCATCCAACATATAGAGAATTTAACATTGCCTTATTTGCATCTGTTTATATTGGTCAATTAATTCTACTTGTCACTCACAAGCAGATCTTAACTTTTGATTCCATAAGTTTCTAGAACCATCAATTGATCATATCTATTGTTCTTACAACTGCACATCGACTTGATCATTCATACTTGCTCCTTTTAAGAGGATTTTTATTTTATGGAATCGACTAGTCTAACACGATTAAACGTGCCATAGACTCACTACCAAAATGTATTCGTCCTTCTAGAACATTGATCTTTATTGGACCACTTGCATGACATTCATAAAGCTCGTTGAAAAGTCGTACTTTTTTCGGCTGATTATTTCAAAATTCCATCAAAATTGATGACTAAATAATATAACACGAAGTCGTTGTATATCCGTCACGAAATTCCGAAACGATATGTGTGGACATAAGTCACTTTTTTAGTAGCTAATAATAATGATTGTTAATAGCCAGAACACCAATTTACGATTACAAATTGTTACATAGAAATAAAATGCAATCATTCATTTACAACTTGTTACCAAAAACCAAGCCTAGTGATGTGGGTTTATAAATAGTGAAATATATTGACATACAAGATCAAGATTTCACATTACTTTTTAGGCTTTTATGTCGTCAATAAAATAAGATGAAGTATCAACCGAAGTGGCCATCAAACAAAGAATGGTAATCAGGATAATGGATCCAGTAACTCAGGATATGAAACTAATCACCGGATTTTAACCTCCTCCATAAGTGTTGATATATGGTCATACATGTTGTAAACCATGATAATACGATTCAATATCGAAAACAAATTTGTACTGATAACGTGTTGTAAAACCAGACTACTAATAAAAAATTTGAGAAGAAATATATAAGAAGAGAAAAAAAAAATATTTATTTTATTTATTAAGTGTATCATACAATGAGATACAATAGGGTATACATAAGAACCAAACGCAATGATGCATTAACGGGGTATTAAAAGACAGATAGCACCTTAAACACCCTTACACCATGCCCGTGGGCATAATAGGGGAATTATAGGTTGAGGCCGTATTCATCATAACGTCTTTATTTTTTATAAATATTATAATTAGGTAATGATTGAGGGGCATCAATGGACGTTAACCATTAATTATCTTTTTTGCCTAAAAAATAATGATAACAAGCATTAATCATTACATATGGTCAGTGTCGGAACTTAAGCAACAAAATTGACAACGGTGGTTTTAAAACAGTTGTTACGAATGCAAATCTTTTTTGCTATCTAAAACGACGGTGGTTTACAGCCATGTTTTCTTGCCTACTCACCAAAATTGACCTATAATGTTACCTTTTTTCTATTAGTATTTGTAAACTTTATATAAAATATGCTCAATTTTTCTCTAATAATACAACCTAATAATATAATATGTAGTAAAATAAAAGATATTGTGTTTGTTTTGGTTTTTCTCTATAATTTCATATATTTTATATTGGTAACAATGTTGAATCTAAAATTTAATCCTAATAAAAGATTACACTTATGGACACGTGTCATCACTGAATTTCATCTCACAATAGTTTTTTGGCCTAAACTCATTTACTCATTTAAAAAAGTGAAAATTATAAAAATAGTCGTTTTACATGCAAAATTCATAAAATAACTATTGACAGAGTATTATTCTCCTAAAAATATTGCTTATATTTTTCTTTTGAATATTATTTTTTTCAAATGACAACACACTTCAAAAAACTACGGCATTTTCAATCAAGTGGATGGTATATTTGGAAAACGGTAACAGTTTATTTTTAAAATATATTATAGGATTGTTTTTTCACACAAAATAGTTTTTTTAGTTTTGTTTTTTTAAGTACTTGATTTTAAATTACTGCCAACTTTGCATCCATTAAAACCATGATCTAACATAATAATAAAAAACATGTTTAAAAAGTAGTGTACTATTTATTTAAATATAAAAACATGCTTAAAAAGCAAAACATTTACCTAATTATAATAGTTGAATTATACTATATGTCACGTGTCAACACCATACTCTTTTTCACCTCCCAAATTAAACTATCCTGATATAAAATAAATTGAAATAAATAAATAACAATTAATAACAATAATAAATTTAGTAACAGATACTATATATGATCAAGCTTCAATTTGAAATTCAAATATATGGTCGAACCAAATTGATCCTTCTTTGGATGATACTTTCATTTGGTTAGTTACCGGATTTCTCACCAACTTACTATTAATTATAAGCAGCAAAACAGTTTCAAAACCATGACAAATACCAACGTTTATACAATTTGTTATTTATGTTAAATAGCTAGAAAGGGAAAAAAAATAGTACATCTTGAGTTTAAACTATTACGTTATTAGATTGGATGATATTCAAGATTTTGAATTTACTAAATTGTTTAAAAAAATCATGCAAACTGCTCGTGGTTGTTTTAATCAAATTTAGTGTTAGAGAAATTTTCAATGTATTAGTTAAAATGAATTTTTAGTATTCATAGAAGTATCTTTAGATTTGTAAATTGTAATTGTACTTGTATTCATTGTTGTTGTACATAATAAAACTACTAAGTTACATAAACTTTGTATGACTAATAATATTTTTGAAATACAATTAAACAATTTTCCATTATACAACCCGTGTATACACCGGACTATAAAATAGTAAAGTATGTTCGTTCATGATACTAAAAAATAAAATTTGAAACAACTTGGTTTTTAATAAAAATAAAATTGAACTATAGAAATATAAATGTAAAGAATTGTATATAAATTTATTTATTTTAAATACAGACTTGTAATAAGAAAAAAATATATTATCTACCAATTTGGGTGAAGCTATGTAATAGTCAAGGATAAAAGATATATAAAAGAGGAAAGAGGAAAAAAATAAGCTTACTTTGTTTTAAAATTTATTTGAAGTATACATCTTGAAAGTTGAATCTAAAGAAAACAGCTATACTTCAATTGAAATTTGGTAACGCATGTGAGAAGCAGAGAGGGTCAATTCTTTCACACTTTTTTATTGAAATTAACAAAAAAGATTTAGGTATCAAATATTACGTAAGCATGTGACGTTAAGCACGTGATTCATGTCATAAAATGTTAACGTGTTATGTACCAAAATTTTTATTTTCTAGTTCGGTCCAAAACACATACCGTAAGGAGTTGCATATTTTATGTGGTAGATTTAACCTACGCATATTCCTTAAATCTTAGGATCATGCAATAGTACGATTTTTTTTAAATATATACATACTAGGTAAAATGCTTAAAACAACATTCAATCAAAAAGAATATAAAGAAAAGAGCGATGCTTCATTTGTAGTTTGGTTACTTATGTGAGAGGCAATATTCTTTTACACAACTTAATAAAATAAAGTTAGGTATCAGTGAATTATATATTTCTTCAGCAGCGAATTTATTGTGAAACTTATACTGAATATCTTCAAATTTAGGATGTTTTAAAAGCCTTTAATTCTACTAGTGGACCAAAAATATTATACAATCATATTTAATATTTCATTAATTATGTGACCTGTTATATTGTCCCTACCACTTTGACCATACTGTGGTGATTCGTTAGTTACGTAAGCATGTGACGTTAACAAACGACGTCATGTTATAAAATGTTAATGTGTTCAAACTTCAAATAAAAGCAAACCGCGTAGCCCACAACGTTACTAAAACCGGACCGAGGTGACCCCGCCCCTCAACCGTCCATCTCTCAGGTGCGTATAGGGGTGTAAAAAACACTGTCCGGTTGACAAGTTGGCCTCTTCATTAACCAGCTTTTTCGTTTAATTAGAGCAGGACATGATTCAAGGAAAAAATCACTTCTTATATTGTGTCTTTAATCTTTTTAAAAAATATTAAAAAAAACTTTTTTTACAACTTTTAATAAAGTAATAATTAAAACTTAATTTATTTTATTGAATTAGAATATTTATGTTATTACTTAGGTTATTCGTTTCTTAAATTCGATCCGATCAGTAAACATTTGAATCGTCTGATACAATGTTTGGTCTTGTATTGAAAGTATACAGTAGGATTTAACAATTTATATCCTTAAATTTTAGAGTGATATATATATATATATTGAAAACATACAGTAGTAGTAGATTTAACGATGTACATCCTTAAACTTTTAAAGTAATACTATAGTATAATATTCATGCTACAAGATCGGTATCCAAATTTAAGACTGATAATGTGTTTTATTTCTAAACAGTTTTCATAAGTATCGTAGTAAGTGATACTCAGTCCATTTACCCAAATTATACCCATAAACATGTTATTTATAATTTTTTTCCTTAGATAATAGAGTATCTATGATACTCAACAAACTAACGAGGAGTAACTAATAAGCAGATACCACATGTATAGTACACAGGTATGAATGTATGATACAATGTATAAACAGTTTCACGATAAAGACCGATAGAAATGAGTACATGACTCTTCCCTATAAATACATGAACAAACTTATTAAAATTCATACCAGCCAACAACTTAACCATGAAGGTGGAGAAACCATATGGAGCTCATGTGGTGGTGCTACCTTACCCAAGCCAAGGGCACATCAACCCACTCCTCCAATTCGCTAAAACACTAGCCTCAAAAGGCCTTAAAGCCACCATCGCCACCACCCACTACACCCTCTCCTCCATCTCCGCCCCATCCGTAACCGTGGAGCCGATCTCCGACGGGTTCGACGACCGCGGTTACGCCCAAGCTCAGTCCGAACACCTCTTCCTCGAGTCATTCAAATCCAACGGTTCACGAACACTCACCCAACTCATCAAGAAGCACCAAAACACCAATGAGCCCATCACTTGCGTGGTGTATGACTCGTTTTTGCCTTGGGCTCTTGATGTGGCTAAGGAAAATGGGGTTCTTGGGGGGGCGTTTTTCACGAACTCCGCCGCGGTTACAGCGGTTTTTTGCCGGATACATTGGGGGACGCTGAGGTTGCCGGTGAGATTGGAGGATTGTCCGGTGGTGATTCCCGGTGTTCCGCCGTTGAGCCTTGAAGATCTGCCGAGCTTTTTGAATTCGCCGGAGAGTCATCCGGCTTACTTGAAGATGAAACTGAACCAGTTTTCGAATTTGCATAAGGCTGATTGGATCTTTAGCAACACGTTCCAATCATTGGAATCCGAGGTTAGTGTAGATCGATCAATAGTTTACTTGCTTTAAATTTAATATATATAACATAAATTTTTGATCTTCTAGGAGTAGAGTTTAACTATACCCACACCACCTCCGATCGAATCCCACGATGCAGTAATGGCCATTTGAAAATTTGCAAAACGGTCGGCGAAACACGATCATTTGCAGATTATGTCAAATATTATGGTCCCGCTTAATTTTAAGCGGTTGTTTGAGTTTGTCTCGAACGGTACTCTTTTGAGTTTAGTTTGGTGTGGGTATGGTAGGACTTATTGTGTTATCAAAATTGTTATACCCATGACATATAAATAAAGGGAGGATATGGGTTCAAGTCTCACTTTGAGTAAAAAATAACCAGAGTTAAGCCAGTGGGTTTTCTCAACAATGAGTTTCCTTCTGAGAGGGTTGGGGGTGCGGTCCGACTGGGAAACGGATAGATGGGCCTGATTAAGATAACACCTATCATTCGAAGCACGGTCGTACATTTTTCGTTAAAAAAAATCTAAATTGTTGTACACTTCTTCTGCACAAATCAAAAGCTTTTTGAGCATAGTCTTGGTCCGAGGAAGTCTCTTTATCTGTCGGGATAGGAATAAAGTTTGCTATCAATCTCTTTCTTCCTATACCCTACTATACTCTACTAGTAGCATTGCTACGAGCACGTTTGTTAGTTTGTTAACATTTAACTTTTGGAATTTCTTACGGTAAAGCTTTTGCTGTTTTGGTAAACCGTACTTACTTGACTTGAATAAAGTTTAAGGCTTCCGAGTCCTAAATTAGTAACTTGTACTACTCTTTCATGATGAACTTAAAAGTTACAATTATTGTTTCGTTTTGAAAACGAAATTCCAGCTTACAATTATTGATTCCAATAATTACTTACGTTTGGAAATAGGTGGTGAAAGGCATACGGAAGCAATGGCCAGCAAAACTTGTAGGTCCAATGGTACCATCAGCCTATGTAGATGGAAGAATTGCAGGGGACAAAGGGTATGGTGCAAGTTTATGGAAGCCACTTGACGAAGGGTGCGCGACATGGCTCGAAACCAAGCCTCCAAACTCGGTTGTTTACGTGTCTTTTGGGAGCATGGTGTCACTAACCCAACAAGAAATGGAAGAACTAGCATGGGGTTTACAAGAAAGTGGGTTTTACTTTCTTTGGGTGGTGAAAGATTCAGAGAGACACAAATTGCCTAAAGGGTTTCTTGATTTAACCTCACAAAATCAAGAAAAGGGTATGATTATGAATTGGTGCAACCAGCTTGAAATGTTGGCTCATGATTCGGTGGGTTGTTTTATGACTCATTGTGGGTGGAACTCGACACTAGAAGGGTTGAGTCTTGGGGTGCCAATGGTCGCGTTTCCAAAGTGGGCGGACCAATTGACCGATGCCAAGTTTATATCGGATGTGTGGGGTGTAGGTGTTAGGGCTAAGGTGGATAGCAAAATTGGGATGGTTAAAAGAGAAGAAGTTGCTTTGTGTTTGAATGAGGTGATGAATGAAGGGGTGAGGGGTTTGGAGATCAAGAAGAATGCTAGAAAATGGAAGGCGTTAGCTAAAGAGGCAATTAGTGAAGGTGGGAGCTCTGATAAAGCTATTGATGAGTTCGTCATGTCATTAAAGAACATGTGTAATAGACAAGATGTATGCTTGTGTTGATTGATTTTAGTACGAATAAGACTAGAAAATACTAGCATGTAGTAAATAATGAATAATGATATTTCTACATTATCACTTTGTGAAGTATGAAATGAGATAAGTAGTTAATCGTATATCTGAAAAAATATGTAAGGTTATGACTAAAAGTATGAAAAAACGTGTAAGGTTATAATTAGAGGCGACTCAAGCCGAACTTGAGCTCGTCAAAACTTGAGCTTAGCTCATTTAAATTTATTGGCCTCAAGTTGAGCTCGACTCCTCTAGAACTCTATCTCTAAGAAGTGAGCTCGCATCAAGGGTAGGTTTTCAAGTTCGAGATCTTTTGTTTAATATTTATATATATTTAAAATAATATTTGTATATGTATATTTACATTTACATGTTCTATAACTTTTTTCTATATAAAATATTATATTTATTATTTGGTTATTTTTATCATTATTTTATAAATACTAATTATTATTTTATCAATATTTTATATATAATTATTATTATTATTATTATTATTATTATTATTATTATTATTATTAGTATCATTATTATTATACTTAATACATTAAATAAAAGTTATATAATCACGAGCCTGCTTGTGTTTGATATGAAAATCTTAGGCCAAACTTGTTTATCAAACATAATTCGATATAAACTTGACTTGTAGCTCGTTTAAGTTCGTCTCCGTTCAACTTTTTAATGAGACAATCTCAATCGGCTTGCATTTCTTTTTGTGCCTTTAATATCTATATTTCCAATCCCTTTCTTTTATTATTTTATACATTGACATTGACGTTGCCAAGCCCTTTCCCTTTACATCCACATTACTAATTTTCTAATTCATATTCACATGATTACAAAGGTTTAAGGTTTTCATTGTAAGGATTATGGAAAACTTAATTTCATTGTTTGAATTTGAGAATATGAGATACACATTCATATAGGGGATATAAAACAAACAATGCCTACAACAACGAAGATACAACAAACGATAGGATATATAGTTAGGAGTTTATATCCTTAGTATATTAAACTCAAACGGTTCCGCACGGGTGTTATGCGATAAACTCCACAACGAGGTTGGATTTCAAGACGTAAATAAAAAGTGCATCGTAACGGCTTTGCTTCAAAGGAAACAAAACAAAAAAATTCAACTATCAATAAATCATACTAAACCGTCATGAGTTTGTAAAAATGTTAGTTATACTTTTAGTCATAAATTATATTAATTTTAGAGTATATTTCAGCATATATTTTGCGTTAGTTGCATGCATTTTTTAATTATTTTATATAATAATAGTTTTTATGGGATGAAATCTACTTTTTTATGTTTTGATTGGTTTTGTAGGTTTATGGAATTGAAAAAGAAAAAAAGGAGGGTGCTTAAAAGAATATATCACTAAGTCTAGAGATGTTTAAAGTCTTATAAAGTAATTCAAATTCAAACCCTAAAAAAAAGGACTTTGTTGAAGAAAAAGAGAAGGATAAATAGGGCTGGAAAAATTGAAAAGAGACATCTTGGAAGCTGAAAAGTGATTAACCAATAGGAAAAAATAGGAAAAAAAGAATAGAGAAGCATTGAAGAAAAAGAAACAAAAAGAAATCTTTTGTGATTCCTTAATTAATTTGAGAAGACACTTTGATTTTCTTGGTTTTAGTTTGTAAGTTCAACTTTTTTTATGTTTACATTAATCTAGCCGTCATGTCCAGCTAGGTCACCCTTATTTTCAACATTAGGGTTAAATTTCTTTGATTTGTTTTGAACTTATGTGAAACGTTTATGAGATGTTTTTATTTTGATGGTTTATTTGCATTGTTCTTGATTTTAAACCCGGATCTACTGCGGTATGACTTGTGCTATCGAGTCGGGGGTCTCTTTGAAAGCGGTCTCTCTACCTAACAAAATAGAGGAAAGACTCGCCTACACCTACCCTCCCCAGACCCTGCTCTTGAGTGGGATATA
>BJCN01214514.1:0-14494 GCA_018326445.1 Flaveria brownii
AATTAAAATCAATAGATCAAATAAAAAACTTGACAGATCTACTGATAAGAACAATTAATCGAACAAAACCTAATGCTGATAGATCAACTGATCTAAATCAATAAGCACTTAGCTCTGATACCACCTGTGAATCCAAGGATCTTCCAGGGATTTATCAGCTTAGTTAATGACAAAACAATGATCGTGGAAATACCCTTGCTTGTTGTTTTATTAATTGAGTGGGTAACGATGAATAAAAAAATAGATCGTGAAGAACAAACTTCAAACTAGCAAAGAAGAATTGAATAATCAATAAATGAACAGACACATAGACATCAAATGTTTTTCATTCATATTTGAATAATGATTACAATAATCAAACGATCGATGACACTTCTAATGCTAGGGTTCTAATGCTATTTTGGTGCGTATGTATTGTTGTGATGGCGATTTCCACTGCTAGGGTTTGATTGATGTTTTGATGCATAGTAGTCGTCGGCAATCGATGATGAAATTTTACACCTAAGCCTCGTATTTATAGGCTTAGGGTTTAACTGATTTGGAAACAATAACTTCCTTATCAGGGTAAGGAAGTTACTCAGAGAATGTTCTGATGCGACATTCTCTGACTAAAGTAGAAGTCATCCGTAGATGTTGACGTTTTACTTTAGAGTTAACTTCTGTTGACTTGATGTAGTACAAGAAGTTGGTCTTTCGCAGGGACTTTGTCTTTCGCATGAATTATTGTTCTTCCGCAGGAACTTTGTTCCTCCGCAGGAGATTTCCTCTTCCGCAGGAACACTTGTCTCCGTAGTTATTTTACTTTTTCATTCGCAGCAAGTCAGTCTTCCTTGGGAGTTGCATCAACTTGAAGGGTGATGTTATAAAGCTTTCGTAGGGGTTCCACGGAATACTTGATTTGTTCCAGAGGATCTACGGAGGAACATTTTGTTTATCCGTAGATGTTTTCAACACTTGGTCAATATCATGAAATTGACCAAGACAAATGATTTTTCTGCAAATATATATATATAAACAACATAGAATATATGGGTTAACCTATACACATATATTGCATACATAATGATGGACAATGTACAAGAGTTATTACAATGATTGATTCAAGAACTAAACCTATACAAAATTGTAGACCTAAAAATCTTTAAGATTTCATTAAACATGAAAACATTATTCATATGAACATTATTTCACATTTTTGAATGCCAGACTTGAATTACGAGTAGATTCATTATCAATGCCTAGTTAATATATCTGATCTGAGCTACACTCAACATCATGGAGTTTTTGATCTGTCTTATATAGGTTGTACTTTTTGGAATGGGAATGGATGAACATGGTGGAGGAATGGTTAACTCATCAGGCTCAGGACTGAAGACTACATGTTCAAATCCTGTCCCTGCCTAATCACTTGAGATATTTTTTGGGTTGTAAAAGTTGTGTTTCTAGTTAGCGAATGTTCGGATGGTGAACTAAAATTAAATGGTTGCCCTTATCTACATATAGGGTCCTCCCATTTGCACATGTTCTAACGCAAAAATAACTAATCGCCTGAGAACTTCCAGTCACATGAGAACTTTCTTCTTTCTTTGATTTTTCGGAAATTTTAGGGTATTACAAAGATCTAAGTGGAAAACTTTTGATGAAAGTACCCAGATCTAAGACTACACTATACAAGATTATTACTAACTATAAAACCTATGAGTCTGCTAACCTTAGTTGATACACAAGCATAGTTATTGCAGTAAGATCAGGACATGTTAGTTTTAAATCTATAAAACAATTAAGCACCGAGAAGATGGCACGTAGGATACCATTTATGATACACCCTACAAAAGTTTTTGATACATGACTCATAGGAAAAGAAAGTGTAAGGATTTTGATTCTCTCAATTCCCTAAAATTGAATCGATTATCAATCCACAAAGGCGTAAACAATACGAGCGATACTTATAATGATCAAACCAATGCTAAACATTCATTATGAATAATGAGTAAATTAACTATCGTATCATATATCAAATTACTTGATTACAGGAGTACATAGTTAATGAACACAAAAAGGGAATAAAAAAGAAAAAGTTTTATATAAGTTATAAACAAAATTCCTAGTTATACTAAACATGGTAAGTTACTGCATGGGCTCGTAGTTTTCGCATTTGAGGAGTTTCTTCAAAACAGTTTTCGCGCATAGAATTTTTCACATCTTCAACATCAACTTTAAAGTTCTCGCATAGATCACCTCCATACAAAAGTGCTCACAAAATAGGTTTTTGAGTGTACCTATGCTTTAAAAAAGTAAACTCTTTAATTTACTGAGCCTCTACTTGTGAACTTGAACAATCTCTCGCTAGACTCTATAAATCAAACTACTCACTCATTTATGTTGTGTGCCTTGCTTACTACCTATTTTCTAACATCTTTTTCACCATTCATTCAAACTATAATGATTTGAAATGAATTGTAACTCGAGCCTCAATCTTGTTTACTTGCACTTCATCAAATCTTAAAACTTTAGCGGACATCTTCAACTCAAACACCAAGTGTTCACAAAGTACTAGATCAGCAGCTGGTAAAGAGATTCTTGAAACTCCACTATCATTATATGATCTAATAGTGAAGTGGAAATATGATCAGAAAAACAATACATACTTCAAAGCAGATAAATAGGTGGAAGAAAGGCTTACTCAAGAAACCAACTGGTGTGCTTCAACCTGTTTGAGGTAGCCGACTTGATTATGTTGAGACTAAAAAATCCGAGCAATGATTCCGAGGAAAGAGAAGTAGAAAAAGTACTAATGAGAATCTACAACTCTCATCTAGAAACTCTTTAGGGCCAAGCAGTTTCAACAACGAAGTGGATGAAAATTCCTAAAGTAGAGAAGATCGAAATTTGGGTTTGATAAAAGCAAGGTAAAATGCTTCAACTGCAACTAGCGGGGACATTTTTCCAAGTAACGCAAAGCACCAAAGTCATACCCATGTCCTCCACATTCATCTAACCCATAACAACACCCAATCACCAAGGTCCTTCCACTTCATACAGCCGATGGAATACAATAGTCATAGCCTCAGGAGAAGAGATGATTGACTGGAGCTTCCAAGTGGAAGATATTACACCCATCAATAATGATTTGATTTCTAGAAGCTTAACCTCTTCACTTTATTCCTCCATATTCATCTAACCCATAACAACACCCTATCACCAAGGTCCTTCCACTTCATACAGCCGATGGAATACAATAGTCATAGCCTCAAGAGAAGAGATGATTGACTGGAGCTTCCAAGTGGAAGATATTACACCCGTCAATAATGATTTGATTTCTAGAAGCTTAACCTCTTCACTTTAGGTAACATCTAAGCCTTGTACTCCTGAATGCATAACCAAAGTTAACTTGTATAGAAATCATGATTTGGGTCTCATAAAAGATGTTGAATCAATGAATCTTCTTAAAACTAAATTTAAGAAAAATGATCAAGCTTAAAAAGAAAAGATAATAGAGCTAGAAAATATTGTTTCATAATAAAACATGAGCAAACCAACCATGAGACCTAATTTGATGATCTCCTGAGTAGATTAAAATCGGCATAATATGATTTAGCCATTGCTAAAACATATGTTGATAAATATAATGTTCAAACTAAAAAGTTTAAAAAGTTACTTGCTTTTACTAAAAACTCCTAAAGGTTGTATCAAACTAAGATAGGTTTAGGGTATAATGCCGTGGAACGACCAACCATATACACTCCCACATATACTCCTAAGTGCAACCATGAGGTAAATAAGCAAGCACCTACCGAACCCATCTATACAAGGACGTCTGCTGAAGAGAGAGAAGGAGGAGAAGGATTGAACAGTTCAGGAAGTAGATGAAAAGGAGGAGAAGAAGGAAAAAGAGGAGGAGGAAAAAAAGGATAAGGAGGAGGAGAAAAGTAAGGAAGATCTCAAGGCAAAAACTAAGTAGGATGTGATTTGGAAGATAAAATTTGTAAAAGAAAAACCATCTTCCAAAACCAACCAGCTATCTACCAAGTTAAATCCCTCCACCCAACACAAAGCTTCAATCAAAGCAAAGCTGCAACAACAAGAACCACAACATAAGATGCTGTGTTGGGACCTCAAATTCTTCAGAAATGAGACACCAACAAATATTCAAAAGTCCATTTCTGAAGCAGTTGAAATTCACAACAAGAGGTTCCTAAAGAAAAATATAGAGATGACCACGCATGCTTATCAAAAGATAAACAAGAAGATTGGTGGAGCTGAAGGAGGCAAGTATAAGAAAATGAAGATGAAACTAGGAGAGTTCAGACAGGAGATGAAGTCAACAAGTAAGCAAATGAAAATCACATGCCTAATGTGTGGGAAAGATTGTCACTTTGCAAAAGACTGTCAATAGAATCCCCTAGCCCATACTGTCAAACATCCCAACAAGCCTAATCCTCAAGAAGGTTTGCAGCTACCAAACAACCATCAAAAGAAAAAGAAGGTGGCAAAAGAACTATTCAGCAGTCAAACCACTCGATTGCCGATTCCAAGAAAAATTCTGCACTTCTGAAACATCTGTTGAATAAGTCAGTAGCTGCAAACCAAAAGAAGAAGAAGACTTTTAAGAAACATTAAACCTTATCCAAAAGCTTCAAAGGGACACAACAAGAAGGATGATGTCAAAGAATTAGGCAAAGCCAAGAGAATAGCCTAGAAACAAAGACATTTGCGGAATCCCAAGATGACCCAAAACCAACACAAACACGCACCCCCTCAGCACTTTCCATTGATATAAAAATGCTGAAAAATGGAAGACCCAAGACTAAACTGGCTTGGGTCCCCATTCATCACTAATCAACTTGTTTATGTGCTGGATCATCCATAGGCCAAAACAAACTTGTGGATTGTAGATAGTGGATGCTTACAGCACATAACAGGTAATAGATCTTGCATACTGAATCTAGAACCATATGACGGAGGATCTATTTCATTTGGAAGTGATACAAAAGGAGGATACATTGCTAGCAGGGGGACAGTCAGCAATGGCAAGGTAAATTTTGACAGGGGAACTATATGGAAGAGTTAAACAAATTTTGACAGGGGAACTATATGAAATAGTTAAACAATAATATACTGAGTGTATCTCAGTTATGTGATAAAAAATATAACGCTCTATTCACAAAACATGAATGTATCATTTTATCTCCTAGGTTTGCAATTCCAAATGACAAAATACGCTTAAGAGCTCCTAGGAAATATAATATGTATATGATCAACACGCAGAATGCATCACCTTCAATATATGTTTCTTGTTTCATTTCCAAATATTCCGTAAATGAATCCTCCCTTTGGTACATGTAAACCTCAAAAACATGAACAAACTAGTTTGGAATGGATTAGTCACATGACTTCCGAACAAAGAGTTTGCATGTGCAGACCATTGTGTTGCTTGTCAAAAGGGAAAGCAATACAAATCTTCTTATAAGTTCAAAGAAATGAATTCAATCACAACTCCTTTACACTTGCTACATATGAACTTGTTTAGTCCATCAAGTATGAAGAGTTTGGGTAGTAAACATATTGCTCGATAATAATAGATGATTTTACAAAATTCACTTGGGTTTTTTTAGAAAGTATAGATGAAACTGTTGAGATTTTAAAATCAATTCTCATCAAAATTAAGAACCAAATTGATCAAAACGTTAAATAATTAGATGTGATCAGGGCAATGAATTAAAAAACCATACCCTTGATTCTTTTTGTGATTCCAAAGGTTTTGTAAGGTAATATATACTCCTAGAACTCCTTACCAAAACAAAGTTACTGAGAGCAGAAATAGGACACTTATTGAGGCTGCAAGGATCATGTTGTCTGACTCCAAACTTCCTATAACATTTTGCGCTAAAGCAATCATTATTGCATGCTAAGTTCAGAACAAAATGGTGATAGTTAATACAAATGGAATAACCTCTGATGAATTATGGCATAAGAGAAGACCATTCATAGGGTTCCTCAGAGCTTTTATATGTAAATGCACCCATCTAAATACCAATGATCATTTATCCAAATTTGCTGATAAATCAGTAGACGGGTTCTTTGTTGGATACTCATTACAGGGTAATGCTTACAGTGTATACAACTAAGTTGACCTTACTATTGAGGAATTTGAAAATTTCATATTTAATGACTTAAGTAGTGTAGGAAACACTCCAAATTGGATGATTGACCTTCATGGATTTATAAATGCATTTAACCATTTACTTAAGAGTATTTTAGGAGACTCTCCTAATTGGTCAATAGACATACAAGTCCCAAGTGATAACGATCATAAGGTAGATCTACCACAAGGGACCAGTCACAACAATCCATCTTCTGATACAGTCCAGCCTCACTCAGCAAAAGTAGATGCTATTACCACAAACAATGTAGCTTAACCATCACTTGCCTATTATGACTCATTAGATGAAGTGTCTAATAATCATTATGATACTACACAATCTCGTAAAAGGGAACCAAGTATCACAATTGCTGAAGGTAGAGCCAACTCGACAGTTGAACCAATCAATCCATCTGCCAAATTTCCTGAAACAAACTTCTCCAATTTAGATCTATCACAACAACTACATGTGATTCCAAGACTATGAAATAATAAAGAGCATCTAGTCGAGAATGTCATTAGCAATGTAGATGCTGGTGTCAAGACAAGAAGTACGATCAATGAAGCAAATATATGTTCGTTTTGATGTTTTCTCTCTTAATTGGAACCAAAAAAGTTGATGACGCCTTAACAGACAACACATGGGTAGAAGCCATGCAAGAGGAACTTCTTCAATTCACTTGGCAAATGGTTTGTAAACTATGTGCGTTTCCAAGGGAGAACACTGTAATAGGAACTAAACGGTTTTTTAGAAACAAGAAAGATGATAGAGGCATTGTTATCTAGAACAAGGTTAGATTTGTGGCATAAGGGTACACATAAGAAGAATTGATTGATTAAATCAAGTTTTTTCTACTATGCATAGCCTTGAAGCAATCAAAATTTTTCAAGCATTTTCTAACTCCATAGACTTCGAGGAGTTTCAGACGGATGTCAGGAGTGCATTCCTCTATGGTAAGATTGATGAAGACGTCTATGTCTGCCAACCACTAGGCTTTCAATATCCAAGTATCCAGATCATGTATGCAAACTTGATAAAGCTCATTATGGTCTTCATCAAGCACTAAGAAAATGGTATGAGACACTTGCTACCTTTCTCCTAAAAATGGATACAGTAGAGGATCCATAGATAAAACTTTCTTTATCAAAAAGGTTAAGTTGGATATCATTTTAGTACAAGTGTATGTGGACAATATTATCTTTAGGTCTACAAGTGAGAGCCTGTGCAAAGCCTTTGAAAGTATGAAGAAGTCAAAATTTGAGATGAGTTTAATGGGAAAGCTCACTTTCTTTCTGGAGCTGCAAGTAAAGAAAACCTCTGATGGAATCTTCATAAATCAATCTAAGTATGTTTAAAACATCTTAGTAAGATTCCAACCTACTAATGCTAAGGCTGCACCCCAATATCAAAGACAAGTTCATTAACTCCTAATATTGAGGGGGAAGCAGTTGACCAGCAGCAGTACATAGCTATCTTTAGATCTCTCATGTATCTTACAGTTAGCAGACCAGATATCATGTTTGCCACATGCCTATGATCAAGATTCCAGACTGTTGCAAAGGTGTCACATCTAATGGGTTACCAAAAAATTTTTGAAGTATCTCAAAGGAGAACCTAAGTTTGGATTATGGTATCCGAAGAGTGTTGACTTCAATCTCTATGGATATACAGATAGTGACTATGGAGGATGCAACATCAACAAAAAGTCCACCTTAGGAGGATGTTAATTTCTAGGGGGAGAATGGTTTCATGGTAGTGCAAGAAGCAAACCTATGTCTCCATATCCACTTTTGAAGAAAAGTACATTGTTGCATCAAGTTGCTATGCTTAGGTGTTGTGGATCCAAACTCAACTTAGAGATTATGGATTAACCTTCATGAACACTCCAATTCATATTGACATCAACAGTGCCATCTCAATCACCAACAATCCTATTCAGCATTCAAAGACAAAGCAAATTGACATCAGATATCATGTTATTAGAGATTGTGCGTAAAAGAAAATCATTAAATTAATTAAGGTGCATACAAATGAATAATATGCAAATTTATTCACAAAGGATTTTGATGAATCAAGATTTAAATATCTTATTTCTGCTATTAGGATGATAAACATTGAATAATTAAATAATTTAAATTGATGATATCTGAAAATTTATAAATAAATGTTTTTCTTGATAAAATAGGTAAAAATATATATCTGCTGAAATTGCAAATGAGTACATAACTAGGTATATGCCGAATATTAGCAAATATTTTGGTATCTTCCGAATTATGTAAGTTAGTAGATAACTGAGCAAAGCGAGTATCTACCAAATGGGAAGATTCGGAAGATAGGAAGAATTCAACACATGTTTTTGAAGTCCCACTTTCATCTTCTGATATGTAGGGGTACCGGAGCAGTTACCTCAAAAGATTACTTCATCATCTCACGTCGTCGATTTTAAAGTTATTGTGGTTAAACATTTTCAAAATTCATATTTTTATATACTGTCCGTAACTCTTAAAATTAATAGTGTTCCACCACTATCCACTTCAATCTTCCTCACAAAGCTAACCCTTAAACCTTCGATCTCTCAAGGTCCTACCAATCTCAATCCACTTTCAGTGGCCGTTCAATCTCAAACCCTGGAATTCTTTCTGAAATACAACATCAAAACATCACTTCAACCCATAGGTGATGAGGTCTATGACCTTGTTCTTCAATTCATAAGAAATAGAAATTATTCCTTTGCCATCACAATAGATCCGGTGATTTGCGAGTCTCACATTATGGAATTCTGGACCACATTCTCCATACAAGTGGAGTGAAGGTCCTCACTATAATAGTGCAAGGGATGAAGGTAACCATATCATGGGCCATAACAAGTCAACATCTGACATTGAATGACGCAAGTGATGAATCTTCTTTCTTCAAAGAAGTGGTCAATGCCATCTTCAAGTAGATGGGATATGAAGGAAACCTTTCAATGTCCATCTTCTCAAATCACTGGTATATTATAACTAGAGAATCATCCTTCATATCTTCCTAAACTAGCTATCCAATAAGTAGGGAGGATGGGACCAAGTACCATTGCATTTAGTAGAGGCAATCCATGGTTTGGTTAAACAACAGAGTTATTAGATTTCAAACTTCATTTCTCAACATCTTTGTAAAAACATAACTTCTTCTGCAAAATATAAGTTTTTATTGTACCCTAAATTCTTACAACTAATTTTACAAAAAGAATAAGGGGTAAACTAAAACCTAGTGGAGTTGTTCATGGTCTAGGAACGTTAAACAAGACAATATGTTCAAAGTTTCAAGCAACTCCAAAATCTTTTTCAGGGAACGTAACTCCCTTGTTTGGTCATATGCTTGAGGTCACTGAGACTCGGGGTGGAAACATGGACACACCCACCATTGTTGATTCCACACCCTTCACATCAAAGCCAAACACTCACAAGCACAAGCGAACCTTTCATCTTCTACTGAGAGGATGCATGCCCTAAAATCACCTCGTCTCAAAATGACAAGACTGGAAACCAAGGTCCCAGTCAAAGCAAAGGTGTCAGCTACACCTAGACAAAGCTCAAAAAAGGTTTCTCTTCCTTCTTCTGAGTAGACCCATACCCAAGCGGTAAGCCCTCAATCGGAGTCCCAACTCTCTATTGAGAAAATTAATAGGGATACCCGCATAACTAAGACAACTTCTTAGGAAGAAGTTTCATTTGGAACCGGTTCACCTCTTGGGATGTTAGAATTAGCTCCAATCTCTCCCATACATATTTCTATCACCTTAGATGATGATGTTCCTACCACACATCAACAGAAACCACTGTCTCCCTCTTCCCATACAATACAGTCAGTGCAGACTAATTTGTTTGTTGAACCATGTAACCCATTTCCTTTATCCTAAGAGGTTGATCCTATAGAGGAGAGGATCAACATTGAAGAGGCTTTCTCTACTAATGATTCATCAATTGATCAGTAGGACAGAGACATCAACAATAAGACCACAACCACAATAACCCACCTTGAGAATGTGTCCTTGTAGTCATTCCTTCAGGGGAGGAACCTAGGGTGCCAAGAAACCACATCTGGTGGTGAGGGTTTAGAGGCTCAAGCTAGTACCTCATCTCCTAAACATTCCATATATGTGGATGAGAGAAGTATGCAACAAATAGGTGAATTGAAGGCCCATAACCTTAAGCTTACTAAAAAACATGATGCTTTACAAACTAAGAATGCAAGGCTTCAAGGTTATGCAGAAAGAGCCACAGTTCTCAAATTCATGAACTGTTTGCTGAATTTTAGCAAATAGGGTGTCTAAGGTGGTAGCCCAACTCAAAACTCTCCAGCAGTAAGCTATAAGAGTCACAATACTTGAAGAACAATTTACAACTCTTCAGCAAGTTAATACAAAGGCAATGTATCTTGAACATAAAATTTATCAACCTCAATAGACCATTGACCTTCAACAATCAATCATACCCAGCCTTTAACTCTCAGCACCATAAGAAACTTTGGATGCGCATTCCTATCCAAACCTAGTTTAATCTAGAACCTTAGATGATGCTATCGAAAAGGGGGAAGATGAGCCCAAAGAAGCTAACGACATTCTCCAGGGATTGTGCACTCAAGTTGTACATGCTGCACATCCAATCTTTCTATCCTCCAAATGGATTGATCAATATGAGACTCTATCAGAAGCTAAAGCCAAATTGAATGAGTTTCTCGATAGATATGGCTATGATAGCTTGGGAGGTGAAGGAGATGAAAGCTAGAATATGGATGAAGAGTATGAACCAGAATGTTCAACTTGGGAAGAAGAAACTAGCCATGCTAAAAAGATCCAGTACTAGAGAAGAAGAAGCACCACTACTGAAAGTGCTCTTAGAAGCTACTGAAATACTAAACATATCAGGTGCTAATGCAACTACTGAAAGCACTAGACAAGAGGCTTTTTCAGTAGATGAATCCTTAGACAAAATACTGGTTTACACAAGAGGCACCCAAACCATGGATGATAATACAAAAAGAAATGGGGTAACTCTTAAAGCTGATTACATGAACTTCATAAACAACACAAGCACATACTTAAGTCTGAACTTAGAAAATCAGTTGAGGTGATATTTGGTCAACCGGAGGTTGAAACTAAAACCCAAGTTAATTCTAACGTGAATGTGCAAATTGAGGGCCCAGAAGTCACTAATGATGCTGACAGAGCTCAGACAACTACCGATGTCCCAAGTTAGCTGGTGAGGCTTTAGGTGTAACCCTCTGACCTTTGGCAGTTAAACTTAATAAAGTCTCTACCTCCGACAAAGGTAAGAAATCTATGACTATTGAAGAATAAGTTGAAGTTGGGTTATAGAAATCCAAGGCTAGATTTCTAATGACAAAGAAGGTGGAGCTGTTCCTACAAAGTGTTGAAGAAGAATCATAGTTCTGAAGGTGGTAGATCTCAAGAATCCTTAGTAAAGAAGAACATCATTGTAGAAGTTCAAAGCATTCAAGAGCTACAAGAACTACAACAAGTGAATTCAACCATGGCGGTAAACCCAAAAGAACTACATCAAAAGCTCCACTTAAACCAAAGGCCAAATCTATCAAGAAGATGCCATTTAAGTCATCCAGTCCATGAGTCGAAAGCACCCAAAGAACAAGAACTCAACAGGCTTTAATAGGTGCATCTGCCGAAACAAACCTGTGTTCTCTTATTTAAAGAAAGAAAAGAAAGATGAAGGAAAATTTCTCCTAGCTGCTCAACTTGAGTTGAAAGGATTAAACTTTGATGAGATCATGGAATGGAGCAATACTGAGATCAAATCTAAGCTAATAGCTGCAACTCATGCTGAGATGGAGAAAATAGCCGAATGAGCTTGAAAAAAGAGGGTTGAATCATAGAAGAGGAAAGTAGAAAAGGTCCAACAAGAGTTCAGGGACAAACAACAGATGAAATAATTTCTTAAATACTGTGGTGCTACAACAAAGTTATTAAAGGATCATGCGTGCCATAATCAATCAAACATGTTCTAACATCCAAACAACCATATACTAACGTATAAACATAAGTAACATTCAATCCAAACACTAATTATTTTAACTCTTTTACAGATTTGTAGATAAAAGATTTTTTTTAAGTATTAGCATTGGATGAATACTTGCCCACAATAGATGCTTAAGTGTTGGAAGCAGATGAAGTCTGAAGAACTATCCAAGTATGCACGATGAGTGAATAGTGACAAGCCGATAAACGAGTCATAGCTGATGTACAAGCCACAAACGACATCATCAACTTAAACACCAAGTTTTCACAGCGGACAACCAATTGTTCACAGCAGACAAACATCAATCAATAATGGACAACTCATTCTATAATCCATAGTAGACAACCAAACATCCACATCGGACATGTAATCATCCACAACAGACAACACTTAATTATGTAATTTGTTTTTACATAAGGGTACTTTTATAACTGCACACAGTATGTGCATACCCTAATCTTTTGTAAGCGTTTTGAATAGATTATTAACCAAACAATCATTTTCTATTATCTAAGTATTCATATCATACAAACACAAAATCACACAATCATACACACATAATAGAGATCATATCATACATCATGCATTTTCACACCATGTTGTTTGAGTATTATTTCAATGTTAAGAGATTAAAAAAAGTTCTTGGATGTTCAATCTTGTTCAAGAACAAGTTGATTCCATCTGGCGGTATCAGATCCTTGGCTTATATCAAACACTGATTCTGGATCCTCTTAATCAATACAATGATCTCTACTATTCATTAGCTTCAAACCATACATATCGAGCATAAAACCACACAAGAACACTCTTTTACATCATTCATTCATCAAAAGTGCCAAAATATGACTAAAATAGCTGTTTTCGTTTGTTTTTAAGAAGAATCTGTGTTATTGTTGGTAACAAAGTTCCCAAAATCATTCACAACTGTTTTTAAACAAAATCATCACAAAAATCACAAAACCAAATCGATTTTTAGAGATTTTTGGATAAAATAGTGCACGAGTACTGTTCTATCGATTTTCGTCATATAAACACTATTTTGGTTTATTTCAACCCATACATTGTGTTTAAACATAATTTTTGAGTTGTTCTATACTTGATTGTTGTTTATTCAATTTACTCAGCCACAACTATTCTAGGTTAAAACCCTAGTTCATCATCATCTTTAAATCATCAAAATCTCTGATGGATTTATTATAATCATCAAAACAAGTGAAGAAACCATTCTTCATTTGCATTTTTCAAAAATCATTAAGTTTCCCATTTTGATCTTGTAAAAGACACATTTATTGTGTTTTTACTGTTTGTAGGGTTATGACTATGTTGACCAAAATTAAAAAGGGTTTTGACTCTCACGGAATATTCCTTACATCATAGTACTTGACTAACATTATCTAGGATTTAACTAATTAAAATTAAATTTGATTAAAATTCCATTATTCAGTAGTAAAAAGTCAATTCAAGTCAAACTGTTTAACTTAAACCACTAAGTTAAATCATTATGATAATGTCTGATGAAGTATCCAGATCTATAGTGGTCTTAAACCACCAAGGTTGAAGAACAAGGCAGACTGCAAATAGTGGGAGACTATGTTCAGAAATTGGATTATCTTGAAGGACCCTAAGCTATGGATTTCAATAATTGAGGGACCATACATTCCAGTGACTTTGGGTCTTGATTATAACATACAGAACCAAGTAAGCTTGAAAAGTGTAGCTGGTAATGACTTGATGAAAGTCAAGACTAACATGAAAGAATACCGTATCTTGGAAAAGACTTTATCTTTTTTGATCTTGAACATGGTAGAATACTTTAAAACAACACATGAGCTCTAGAAAGTTCTTCACACCATGTGTGAAGGGAGTGACGAGATAAGAGTAATCAAGAAGAAAAAACTGAGAACAAAATATGAAACCTTCCATCACATCTAGGGTGAATCCATACCATAACAATTTCACAGATTTGTATAACTTGTAAATGAGATAATAGTCTATGGTCTCAAGTTTGATTTTGTAGAGATCAAGAAAAATGTGCTTCACAGTCTTCCAGATTGTTGGACTCAACCTATCTTTTTGATGAAAGAAACATTGGATCTTAAAGCATTATCCTTAGATGCTCTAGTTGCCAAGGTAGAGGCACTAGAACTTGATGAAAAGTCCCGACTATACAACTCAGTGAGGCATGTTGAATAATACATGTCCAAAGAAATGCAATCATCAGACGGCGCATTCATGACATGCACTGGAGAATATAAAGAAGAAAAATTTCTTGCATTCACCTGAATCACGAAAGAAAAATTTCTTGCATTCACCTGAATC
>BJCN01214570.1:1642-12991 GCA_018326445.1 Flaveria brownii
AAAATCTTTACATGCATGGATGAGGATATGATGTTCATGAAGGTTTCCTCTTCAAGAATACAGTTTTCTGCTCTAGCTTTGCTGATCACAAGATCAACCTAGGATTCAGTGAACTTAGTAATGAGATCTTTATTTGAGTCATGTAATTTATGTGCTCATGCTTAAGAGTTAAAACTGTTTTCTCTAAATCTTCTATTTTAAGTTTATAGTCATTTTCAGCTATTTTGAAACCACCTTTTAAAATATTCAAAGACTCAAGGTCAGATCTTACATCCAGGTTATAGGATGTATACATGTTTACTTTAGCAATGCATTCAAGTGTACAGAGATGTTCTAGTACCTTGGCTTCTTCATGATCGGCCATCAGTGCTTGATTGGAAAATAATATATTCTACGTGAAAGCTCCAATCAAAGCCTCCATCTTCACTGGCAACAGTAGCTTGTTGTTTTGGTTGGCTTGTCTTTTTAGATCTAAGAGCAACATCAGTGTAGTAAGGCCTGGATTGTACTTGGCCACCATTAGTCATTGGTGCATGGCACTCCCTAGCAAAGTGTCCCATCTGGTTATAGTTGTAACACTTCACTTTGCTTTTATCCAGTGCAGACTTTCCACTGGTTACATTGCTAGGAAAATTTCATCTGGTTCTCTTGTGGTACTTCTTGGCTCTATGAGTGAGAAGAGCCATTTCCTAGACTACCTCCATATACTGCAGGTCATCTGGATGGATACAATCACATTTTTCAAAAGTGAAGAGAAAGTTGCCATAACTTTCGTCAGTAAACACAAAAGCTTAAGATGAGCTTGTCTCGTTGAATGGGCTTCCTTAGATGTAGCTCTCTCTTGATGTCTCAGGTAAGGTGATGAAAGGGACCTTTTGTGAGTTGTCAGGGTAGCAGATAAATGATGCTATGGTTCTCTACTATCCCTTTCAACCATATGGATGGTTGAACTCTGTTGATTGCTAGAGTAGCTGCTTGAGGGATTCTGCATGTTCATCTCTATCTGGTAGCCACTGAAGATACCATACAGCTCTGTGAGAGTAAGGGTGGATAGGTTTTTAGTTCTTAATGGCCACACAATAGTGAGTCCATTGTCTGGGAAGAAAGAAGATGAACTTTTTCACAATGTCCCTATTCTCAAGCTTAACTCTAACATTAGTGAGAGTATCTACAATCTCAACATATATAAAGTATCATTAGTCATGGTTTCACCAAATTTGCAGGTGTAGCTCTCAAACTGCTACTTTATGAGATCCTTGTTTTTTTTAGCTTCATCAGACCCCTCATACATAATCTTTAGTGCATCCCTGAGCTGCTTAGCAGTTTTTCACTTCTTGAAGAGTCTATATATAGAGTTGGGAAGAGCAGTTTGGAGAGCACTCATAGCCTTTTGATCTATGTCAATCTTCTTCCAATCTTCCTCAGAATAGTCAGCCACTTCTTTTGGGATCATCCTACCTCCAGCAGTGGCTGAAGTGGTGCTTGGAATGTAAGGTCCTAATACAACATATCTTCACATCCTACTATCTTGAGACTTGATGAATCCTTTCATTTATTGGCACCAAGTATCAAAGTCATGATGAGTGATTAGTGGAGATTTTATCATGCTACCAGTTTCCATGTTAGCCTTTGTGAAAGCTTAAGTGTTTTGTGAAATTGAAGGTATTTAAGATGGTGAGATCTTAGAATCAAAATCCTAAAAAGCTATGATACCAATTGAAGGACCGGTGCATGGGAGCAATGCAACAGTTTCACAAGGTTGGAGTGACTAGACCACTTAATAGATCAAATAGGACACCGGCTAAATGAAACAGTGAACACAGTAAAGAACATAATAAGAACACAAGTAATTGGTTTACAAGAATGATGTATATTGCTCTCAAGTGTTTTACAAAATGTTACAAGGCTTAGTCCTAAGGACTGGTACCTGAGATACTTTATACTACATCCTACGATCGGCATACTTGAAGGCTAGTTGGAACACTAATCTAGATAACAAGATCAATGTAAAGTCAAAAGTTAGATTGCCTTTTGCCTAGTGATTATGACGTGCCATAACTCATATCCTTAACTATAACAAAAATGATAAAAGTAGAAAGTAGAAAATTATAGACTCTAATACCTTAATCTACAATTGATAAAAGTATGAACATATCACCAACTTGTATTTGGTGAGTCTTCAGAGATGGCATAGGAAAGTAATTCAACTTTTGTCAAAAGCATGTCAGAGAAGGACTTTGACTTGAAGATTCGTAATACTTCATCCTTGGCTTTGGAAGAAATGGTCTTTTGGCTTCAGAATATTTGATACTTAATGAATTTCATTGAGTTGTATCAAATCTTCTGAAGTAAATTTCTCTGTACTTCAGAATGCATGTTAAGAGAACTTTGGTTGTATCAGCCTCTAAGTATAACTTTGAACGAAACAAATAAGACTAACTAGGTTTGATTTAGAGTAGGAAACATGATTATCCATGGCTTCTCGGATTATAAACACGGGCTAACTCAAAGACATTGATGTATAGAGCATCGTTTTGAATCAAAAACTCTAGAGTGTATAGAGTCTTCCGAACCATAAGCATGGTTTGAGAAAATCTTAACACTATAAACCTGAAAAACTCAATGATTAGTAAGGGAAATGGATAAGAAAGACCTAACAAGAAAGGAAATATGGGAAAGCAAACCTAAGGTTTTGAGATGAAGTCGGACCTGATCTTGTTGTCTTCTCTGGGAAGGCCTACTTTATCTTTAAAAACTTGATGTCTTGGTCAAAAAAGGAGCAACACTCTTGATCAGGATGTTCAAGAAGACCCTGACATCGACAACATCAAGAAGAATAAAAGATCGAGGGGCATCTTCTTTCCCATGGATGAAAAAGAAATCTAACAAATAAAACTAAAGAAAGAGTTCAAAATTTACCTTGGAAGTTACAAAGATCGGATGTGAAAAAGCAATTGTGAAGAAAACATATTCCAGATTCGAACACTAATAACTGATAAAGATGATAACATGTGGTTACCTAGATAGACGGACCTTGCAAGGATGTGACTAATCATGTCTCAATCATGATGATAAAAAATATAACAGCTATAATTTATTATCACAAGACAGTTGTTATGAGTGAATTTTATACTTCAGTATCTTAGATCCTGAGTTCGTTTGGTATCTTGGATTCTATTGTTACTAACTGACCGTTATTCATTTTCGTTTTTAGTTGTTCTTGCAACTGACTCTTTATTGCTATGTCAACCTTGAAGAATCGATCTTTAGCTGTGAAAACATGCATAAGAAGACCTTAACGGACAATAGTGAAGATTGCTCAATCCCTAAAAATCTCAGAAGTTAGTTAGTTTATATTTCAGTCAAAATAGAGGCAAAGCGATCGATATAGAACACACAACTCACATTCATAACTTTTTCTGTAACATTGAGAATCGATAAGTATAGCTCTCAAGTTAAATTTTGTTGCAATCAATAAGATTAACAAAAGGCAGATAACGATTAGTCGTGTCCCGATGTTTTGTGCCAGAGATCTCAAGGGATCAAGGGCTTTTCTCGTAAACAACTACTTCATTCTTTGTTTGTGACATCATATCTATTTTATAAATTATTTAAGCACACCATCTCGTGTACTAGTTTTCATCACAATATGATACTTGTTAACAATTAGAATATTAAATAAAATTTAATTAACTATTAATAATAATAATTTTATATCTAAATGATAGGCGTTTGTGAATCCAATTGACTATTTAAGGTTTGCACTTGAGGTGAGTATTATAGTCGGTTCTTCTTTAAATTGTTATTTTGAGATAAAAAAAATATTGCCGTGTTGTTATCGTTTAATACATAATTAAATAAAGAATGAGCGTGAGGATTGTTGTCAGCTATGTGTTCATTTTATGAGAATTTATTACCATTAGTTGTATTTGGAACCACAAATAGTATAGGTAGTGCTATTTAATGTCTTAAACTGTATAAGTTGGTGGCCCAATTGTGACTGTTGATATGTGTTCTTTAATTATATTATCTGCTTGAATAATTATGCTGTTTGACAGAACATAAACTTATAGGGCTTTTGTGTTATGAGATCAGTTTTGGTTGTGAACTTATTTAGTGAGTGCATCTTATATGTTACCATCTGATACTTAATTTATATAAACTTTGTGTGCTAACCAACTTTATATTCACATATTTGAGTAAACTTATTTTTAATGTTTTCAGGATGTATTATAGCTTTGTTTATTTATATAGGATGTGTCATACTTAGCTAGTTTAGTATGAGTTCTAAATCTGTGTTTATGTGTTGGTAAATGCTAAAGACCTTAGCATTTCAATTTCTATCTATGTGCTAGTTGGTAGTGGGGTCCTACGTGACCAGGTTCTGAAAGAATGATGTTGAGAATTTGAACTTTGACAATGTTGTAAAAGTCTTGTTAGTGAAAATTCTGGCATGTAGTCCGATAAATTAGTGAATATTATATTAAGTAATTATCTGAAACCAGCTATATAATATATGTGATAATTGATAACCAATGTGTATTAAGTCATAGTCACATTCCAATCTCACAAGTTACAATGCTTCCGCCGGGATGTATTAAAAGTGATTGCAAACCATTCGTAAACCATTCGCAAATCTGTTGATCGTAAAGTTTGTTACAAAGCTTCATATTTTTACAAAAACTCCGGTCAATATTTAGTTGTAAAAGTCAATTTGTGACAGAAACTAAGGACACATATTCCAGCTTTTTAGTAATGTTTGTCACTTATAAGTTGATGTCATAAGGACGGGAGTTACATGTGCCAGTGAATGGTGTTCTCACTAACAACCAAAGGTTGTGCTTTCGTGTTTTGAGCGTGAAAATTTATCATTTAATAAATGGATGTTGTTTAAGAGTGTAGTGTGAGAGTAGAAGTAAGAATTGATGTGCGTGTGATTCGTCGTTCTAAAAAAAAAGACAAATAAACTAAAGAAATCTTGTTATTTTAAATAATTATTCAATTGTAATTAGAATATAAACAATAGAACATATAGATTGTTACTAAGTTAATATTTTGAGATGAAAAATAAACTATTAAAACACAATAAAACCACTATCCGTTAAATATTATGGTCACAAGAAATAATATAGGCTTCAAACAAGCTTCAAAATGCTACATACATTGAAGTTTTGTGACGACTAAATCAATTCCATTAGAACCATCAATTGTGGATCACGAAAGCGTTGTGTTTGCAGGTAAAATGAATTCCGCGTGAATCAAGAAACTATCAAGTTGCTTTCCACTCACGTCACACATCCACCATTAAGTATTAAATTTCTTTTTCATAATTATTAGCTTTTATCATTAAGTATGAATTTTCAGGGTTGGTTTAATGACAAAGTCATTAAGGGTTGGTTTAATTACAAAGTCATTAAGGGTTGGTTTAATGACAAAGTCATTAAGAGTTAAAGTTGGTTTAATGACAAAGTCTTTAAGGGTTGGTTTAATGACAAAGTCATTAAGGGTTGGTTTAATGACAAAGTCATTAAGATTTAAAGTGATAAAGTTTCTTTTAAGGCTAAAGGTTCGAGCTTTTCTTATAATAGGTTGATTAAAATTAGTTATATATGAAATTATAAATAGGTTAGATGTGTGTGTGAGTACTGGTTTAAAAAATATTATTTTACTTTTAGAATTATCGTCTTTGCTTTTTTGTTTCCTATGTGTAGATATTAGAATTTCACTGCTTGTGGCAATGGAAACTTAATCTAAATATTTAGAAAAAAGTGAAGAACAACAAATTATATTTAAATGTTATACAAACAAATATACAGAGTTGTAAATAAAGAGTTTTCTTCTAAAAACATGTTGGTGGATGAAATATTAATCAAAATAAGTGATTTGAAAAATATTTATTAAAGTGAGTTTTTTTTCATTATTTTTTTACGTTTAACTAATCCTTATCTTTTTATTTTTTATTCAATCAACCCACCATCAATTTTTTTTGTTTGTTTTATCAATCGATTCATTATAGTCTCTTTTATCAATTAACCAAAATGAAAACATTATTTTTTATTATCATTCTGTTCTTTTTATTTTCCTAATCGAACCATGTTGAATACAGTTAAAAGAATTTTCAAAATAAACCTTAAAAATAATATAAGAATCTAAGAAGCATAAAAAAACTAACGAACTTAAGACCTGCTGATTTTAATAGCAAATACAAGAAAAAAATTTAATGTCTTCTTTTTCATTGTCTTAATTTAAGTAAAATTTTATTGATGACAAAACCAGTCGTATTCACAAGACGGATTGAGGTTTTCATTATCTCATTGTTTAAACCAAAATTAAACGTAGACCATTTATTTTATTTAGTTACTTACGTATAATAATTGACTTTGTAGCTGATCCATGTTATATGATTTTAATTATACGTGGGAACAACGTAAAGGCAGTTACCTGTGATTCTAAGATCGTCAAGTTTTGAGGTTTATTTGGCATTTTTATGCTTATTATTCCCTTTATGAAGTGTATTTAGATGTTTATTTTAGTTATATTTATCATGTTTGATTATAGAAAAAAGTATAAGAAGTTGGCTAAAAACTATAATGAGTTAACTCGGAAAACAAGATTGATTGAATTAAAAATAGAAAGAAAAAATTAGCTTGGCTTAGTTAAAAATAAAGAAAGAAAAGAAAAACATATGTTTTTGTGCATATATTTCAAATCAACTATTTTGATAAATAATTTTTCTACCAACATCTTTAAAATAAAAATAAAAAAACAAATAAATAAAAAAATCAAAGTTGTAAACTGAATTTAAAAACAGAAAAAGTGAAAACTATCAAATTAATTCTAAATGTTATGCAAACAAAAATACTAAACTGCGCGTTATCAAATTGTGTTGTGAAAATGAATGTTAAAAAACTTATACATTATATTTGACTTGGATTAGTTTTCAATGAAATTAACGTTGTTGCAAAATAAAAAACTGAAGGCTACAAAATTAATTCGTTGATAAATTAGTGTTAGAAAAATAAAAATATATATTTTACAATTCACCAGGCTCTGTTTTTAGTAAATGTTATATCGAATCATATATAAAAGTAAGCATGTGATAATGATATATTCAAACGTTAAAAGCATACATTTTATAAATGCAAAACTCACATTTTAAATTTATTTAATATATTTAACAGTGTATAGTTAAAGGCTTAGTAAAAAACAGATTCTATTACATCTATACAACCATATAATGTATTTGAGATGAATAAAATTATCATTTCACCCAAATTTAGGATCTTTAAACGTATAATTTAGCAATATAAATATATATATATTCATAAAATTTATTTATCTTTATAAAACCCATCATGTCGCATTATTTATATTCAACTCTAAATAAATAAGTCATACTTGTTTATTTATTTTGTTACTATTTTCTTTTCTTTCTTCTACTTACAAAAATTATATAGAATAAGAATAATCTAAATAAAAGAACTGAGAAATCAGTCCATATAATTAATCTATATTTAAAAAATTGAGATCTAGTTATGAGTGTTTTAAATTACATAAAAACAATATATCTCTTCCTGAATTGTGAAATGTGTTTTCTTACGGTTTTATATCAAAAACTGATATGAACTGTGTTATAATTAAAAAAAAACAATGAAAAGAACAACAGATCTTAAAACAAAAATGAACATAAATTGGACTATCATGGATATAACAATAAACGGCATACTACAAAACTAATATAGATTATCTTCATTAAATATTAAGAATTGTTATCATGACCATTAACACGCTCGCAATTGGCCAAACGAAACAAAAGGAAAAAATCACAAATGAAAGAGTGAAGTTGCGAAGATTGAACCGACCTTAGTTAAGGGATGCATTGGAACGACACTTTCTTTTGTTGTTAACCTTCAAGTGCTTGAAGTAATTAACATAAAACTAAAAATCACTAAATAAATTTAAAAAAATAAATAAACCATCTAATGCGTGCCACCCCGGTAATTAATTAATAAAGTAAAAAAGGTGAGGAATATATTAAATAAAAATGTTAGGAAGCAAAAACAAGAGCATGCATGAGTATAAAAACATAAGAGATGTTATATATGTTTTTATCAAAACATATTTAATTATAAACAAGTAGAAATATATTATGTTACTAAATATATATTATACTCGACACGAAATAAAATGAACATGTTGCAACAAATTTTTGGAATTTAAGAAAACAATATATTTTAAAAATAATCAATATTTTACAAAATTAAAGATTTGATGATAAAATACTTGTGATGTGAAATGTGGTGATAACAAGTGTTTATTTAGCTAATCATTTACTATGTAGTAGATTATATGCATAAAGATACACCACACACACATTAGTCATTGCTAAACTTTGTATTACTATTATTCATATCTTTTATATATAAACACAATAACGTAATACTCATAAAAACGGAGATTGATTTGTTATACTTTATTAAAATCATTTCTAATATATTTATATTTTTTGTAAAGATAATTTATCCTATACAATAATGGGTAGAATAGACATTACCCTCACTATCCTACATACACATATAAATGTAAGCTTGTTTCAGATATATATTTCATTGAATCAACTTCTTAAGTCTTAATTTACCAGAGAAGAAGTAAGCACCTTCTACAACCGCATCACATAATGGTTAAGCTAGCCGACTCACATATTATTGTCTTATGTATGACAGTTCTAGCATTGCTCATTAGTCATGAGTGTAAGTTTTCGTCATCTAATTACTTCTCTACTATTGCAATTTCTTTGATAAAATCATAACTGATGTCACTTTTAGCTTTATAGGTAGCAAAAATGAAGTTTTCGACATCAAAGCGATGATTTCACAGAATTGTCCTCCCACTTGTTCAAAGGCAAGACAACGTTTGTTGTGGTGTTGTTGTGGTGATTCCAAGTCGTGCATGAAGAGTCCGACTGATTGTGATGACAATTGCGCTAAAATTAGAAAATCATGTTGTTAAAATGTGTCTCCTATCATCTTCCGATGGTAATATATATAAAATAAAGTAAATAACAGTCGTTTATGTTTGTTTTGACATTTCAATCTATTTATAACAAATCAGTAGTTTTGATATTTACTTTTTGTAAATGGCAAAAGTCTTATTAATATAAACGCTGCTAGTAAGAAGCTAGACATGAAGAAACACAATCACAAACTGACGCAGAAAAACAATATCAAAATGCAATTAGTTTTTATGTTATACTAATAGAAGTATTTAAATTTTACTATTTGGATGCGTTTTAATTATAATTTAATTTTTATTATTACACTCATTCCGTAACTAGTCCAGTTGGCCTGAAATCCGTAAAGACTTCTTTTCACCTTCTATTATATGATAGGCATCGTTCTCGAATCTCATATACCAACAACTAGTGTTATAATTTCTAATATGATTCGAAATATAACATAAAAACAACACAAAACAACACAAAACAAATTAGGTTTTATTTGTTTAATAAATAGGTCATATCCAACTTAACTTGTTTAATCAGATCTATTAAACATGTGTACTTGCTAACCCATTACCACCATTATAACCCGCTAACTTGTCAAACATGGTTACAAGTTTATTACAACCCAATTACAATTCTTCAACCCTTTTCTCGTTTCAGTAATTAAACACATTAAAAGCTGATGTCTTTGTTATAGAATATCTTGTACATAAATATATATATATATATATATATATATATATATATATGTTTGTGTTCGGGTTCAACAATTTAACCCGGCAACATGAAACCAGAAAACTAACACGATTAAAATCCCTTGGTGTAACTTGTCGATGTGTAAATTATCTAAATTAAACATGTTAAACGAAACCTAGCGATATGTGATCCTATTTCTGTTATTACACACGGAGAAAAGTAAATGAATAATTAAAACCTAGACATGCACATTACTAAAAGGCTCATGCTAAACCAGAGACCAAATTATGAAGGTTAATGTTACAAAAAAATAGTTAAAGATGTGAAATAAGTATAACAAAAGGCCTCAGATCCTTCATCCCTATAAAGTGTTAAATTTAATCATCATGTACTTGGTGTTTACAAGCCATTCGTTTTGTCTATATTAGGATTCGGCCATTGGTATCAACCTACTAGGCAAGATAATAACCTGGGTTCAACGCCATGCTAACTAAGTGTAGATTTAACATCATAGGAATGTTTAAAGAAGAAGAAATTAAAGACCAAGCTTCGGAATTCAAACATGGGGTTGTGCATCATGAGGCACGCCACCATGCCTAACATGAAACACACCCCTGTGCTAAAATCAACACACCCCCATGTTTGTTAGTCCGACAGGACAAAAGGCACGGTTCCCTAACCCGAGGCACAGGGGCGTACCCTAGGAGGCACGAGGCCATGGCCCACCACAACACGGGGTCATGCCCCATTGAACATGGGAACATGCTCGACAATATTTCTGAGCGTACGAGCCAACCAACTTTTACATACATTGTACTAGCATGGGATTGTGCTTAAATACTCCAAAAAACATATAAATAGCAGCTCATTTGCAACTTTGAATGGAGATTTTGGGAGGTGAGGTGCTGGTGTTCCCTCTTGAGAACCCAGCCTTTAGAAGTCCTTAAAAGGTTTTAGAGGTCCATTCAACACTTAGAAGAAGCTCTAGATCATTTAACATCATCCATAGTAGATCACCAGTTTGATTGTTCTAATTTGCTGATGATTTCATTACTATCTTCTATATTTATTGTTATGTTCAAGCTTATTATGAGCTAAACTTCATTTATTATCCTAATTTAGTAAAACTTTACGTAACTTATGATGAAGTAATCATGTGGTTTATATTATGTTAATGTTATAGTAATCTTGGGTAACCTTTTAATGGGTAGCATCTATATTTGAATGGTAAGTTATAAACTTATAATTTGTAATTGTAAAAGTCGTATAAGGTTGAAAAACATATGAACTAACTTTTATTCACGAAAACCAGTCTTCATATTAAATTCATGGCTAATGAACTACAAATGGTTATCAGAAATCATATCACCTTAACATTCTTATCATTTGTGTGTTCCCTTTTATTAGTCTGATAAAATTACAATTATTATTATGGTTTTCTAAAATTAATGGTATGTTGGAAAGGAAGCTGATCAACTCTATTTTTACATTATGTTATATTCTCAAAAATCGTATATTGAAAGGGTGTACAAATATTACCTACCATACTAGTGGCTTGGAGGATTAGCATTGTAAACTACTCGATGTTGATGTCCTTGTCACTACAGAGCTGGCAGATTAGAAATCTGCATTGGCTCACATTTATAAACTTT